>JAHHUM010000998.1:0-220928 GCA_036173005.1 Crenichthys baileyi
TTTTTTTAAGAATGTTTTGGGAAATAAACATCCAGACGTCTTGCTAAAAAGTAGTGAGAAAGGACAGGACCAGAATGAATGATATAAATCTACTTCATAGAGTTTACAGAAAAAACTTTGCGGGGCTGTGTCATAGACATGGACCAAGCTGTACCATCTGAACCAACAGGAAAATTCAACCCAAAAACGGCAGCACTTAGACGGTTTTAGGACAAACATTGCAGAATTAAACAAGTTTACGTCAAAATGTATGAAAATACCAAAGTAACAAAGATAGCGCCGTTAAAACCCACTTTATGCAGTTTATCTGCAAAATAAGTCGATTTGGGGTTTAGTTCCTCTTTAACAATATCCGACCTTCGGGCAAAATGGGTGTTTGTGAAAAAATGTTTTTACTTACTCTGTTAACTCTAACTGTAATGAATAAAATAAAGTAAAATAAAAGGTCTATGGAAGTGATGTAGCACATTGTAAATTGTCAAGAGATTGGGCCATGACCACACAACCATCAAATGTTTTGCTGCAAATAGCCAACAGGTTCGAAAGAAATGTGTTGAGAGAAAAAGATGCAAATTAACCACCAAGATAGGAGCAGAATCTACCAGTAACCCATTCTTTTCCAGTGTTGCATATTCCAGAACTGCAACCGACCCGGAGGTCCCAGAAGTACCTGGTGTTGAGTGCTCAGAGGCTCGTAACCTTTTTGACCTCGGACAAAGTGGCAAAAAGTTAACATTTAATTGGTTTAGCTAAGTGTTCTCATTTGTGATTTACAGGGGTTGGACAATGAAACTGAAACACCTGGTTTTAGACCACAATAATTTATTAGTATGGTGTAGGGCCTCCTTTTGCGGCCAATACAGCGTCAATTCGTCTTGGGAATGACATATACAAGTCCTGCACAGTGGTCAGAGGAATTTTAAGCCATTCTTTTTGCAGGATAGGGGCCAGGTACTACGTGATACTGGTGGAGGAAAACGTTTCCTGACTCGCTCCTCTAAACACCCAAAGTGGCTCAATAATTTTTTAGAGCTGGTGACTGTGCAGGCCATGGAGATGTTTTAACTTCACTTTCATGTTCATCAAACCAATCTTTCACCAGTCTTGCTGTGTGTATTGGTCATTGTCTCCTGATACACGGCACCGCCTTCAGGATACAATGGTTTTTGAAACCATTGGGTGCACATGGTCCTCAAGAAATGGTTCGGTAGTCCTTGGCAGTGACGCGCCCATCTAGCACAAGTATTGGGGCCCAAAGGGAAATGCCATGATATGGCAGCCCAAACTATCACTGATCCACCCCCATGCTTCACTCTGGGCATGCAACAGTCTGGGTGGTACGATTCTTTGAGGCTTCTCCACACCGTAACTCTCCCGGATGTTGGGGAAAACAGTAAAGGTGGACTCATCAGAGAAAAATAAATGTTTCACATTGTCCACAGCCCCAAGATTTGCGCTCCTTGCACCAATTGAAACCGACGTTTGGCATTGGCATGAGTGACCAAAGGTTTGGCCTATAGCAGCCCGGCCGTGATATTGACCCTGTGGAGCTCCCACGGACAGTTCTGGTGGAAACTGGAGAGTTGAGGTGCACATTTAATTCTGCCAGATTTGGGCAGCCGTTGTTTTATGTTTTTTGGATACAATCCGGTTAGCACCCGACATCCCTTTCAGACAGCTTCCTCTTGCGTCCACAGTTAATCCTGTTGGATGTGGTTCGTCCTTCTTGGTGGTATGCTGACATTACCCTGGATACCGTGGCTCTTGATACATCACAAAGACTTGCTGTCTGGTCACAGATGCGCCAGCAAGACGTGCACCAACAATTTGTTCTCTTTTGAACTCTGGTATGTCACCCATAATGATGTGTGCATTTCAATATTTTGAGCAAAACTGTGCTCTTATTCTGCTAATTGAACCTTCACACTCTGCTCTTACTGGTGCAATGTGCAATCAATGAAGACTGGCTACCAGGCTGGTCCAATTTAGCCATGAAACCTCCTCAACTACAATGACAGGTGTTTCAGTTTCATTGTCCAACCCCTGTATATTTAGTAATTAAATCAGATCCCCTTAGAGATGAACGAACAAAACCCTGTCTCACAAATGACATGAACTGATTTAAAGGCTCAAGTCAGGTTTGCTGCAGTTCAAGTTCAACATCAAGTTAACAAAATAGAAAAATGTATTCATATATAAATGAGATTCCACCCAGCACTGCTCATCATTCCGACAACATTTAAGGAGCGTGTCTACCATGTCAGCAACACAATGACCAGAGTTTTTTGGGGCGAATCTCATCCATTCCTGGTGAAGCTTTTTAACTATCTCAGCCACTTCTGCTAGGGCGATATACTCTTCTATGGCTGACTCCTCTGGCTCAGCCATGAAGTTACATGGTAGAGGAGATCCTCACAGAAGCTCCTGTCCTTCTGGCATCCTGGTACCTGTCAGCTGCTTCTGGAGTCCCTAGAGACAACCAAGTCCACCCAGAGATGTGAGTTGAAGATCTCCCCGACAGGGATCTCCTACAGACGTTCCCAGTTTCCCCACCTTCACCATACATTTGGGTTTAAGGTGTTTGGCACTTTGACTTATGTTCTGGAGTACGGAACCAGCAGCTTCACCTGCCAGCAGACCACCCTCACTGACCGGGTGATGATCAGTTGATAACTCTCCCCCTCTCTTCACGCAAGTGTTTGAGACGTAAAGGCTTCAGGATTGATATGCTTTGTAAAACGGATCCTGGATCTTGGTATCAGGCCCTAGGTGGCTTAAGGAGTGGGGCCCAATCTACCTGATCTAGAGGAGGATCTGCCGGTTGCTGTGATCTTGTTGCATCAGGGTCCTTGAATCTCTCTTAGCAGTAGACCCTGGTAGGGTCTGAAGCACACATAGCCATCTGGATCGTGGCCGTACCTACATCCCCATCACTTCAAGGTGGACCTGGATCTTTTCTACATTTCATGTTGAAGACGCATTTTCTCTATTGCACATCAATGCCAGTGACTGTCCACTGTCTCTACGTGCTTATCCAGGAGGAGGGAATGCTGCAAGTCACTGACTGGATGCAATTTGCTAGGTTTCCTTAGACAGAAAAACTTTTTATCCAATTTGAATAAATAACTAACTCTGACTTGATTGTTCAATGGTTAGGATTAATTGGAATGTATGTACCTGACTTTGTGAAGTGCCTTGAGACGACATGTGTTGTGAATTGACGCTATATAAATAAACTGAATTGAACTGAATTCAATTAAATTCAATTCAGTAAATGACAGTGTTGGGACCACAGCCATGGGTACAACATGAAGTCCGGTACAGACTTTTCTGGCACTTTCAAAATAAATTGCATTAACCTACTTCCGGCACAGCCAGAGAAAGGGGTACTTCCCATGATGCCACTGTCTGTATAAAAGCACCCCCTTTCCAAGGAATCGATCTCTTCCATGCAGGTCCCCTGCGGGACTGGACAGGAGAGACACAGCGCGCTAATGTCTCTTTGCTGGAAAACAGACATAACTCTTCAACTGGATCCAAGGGTGTCATACAATCATCGATCATATGCACTAAGTTAAGTACGAATGAATTACTGTTCGTGTATCCAGTAGATTCATTCATGAACGGGGTAATTAAGGTATACGCGTTGGTTGACTTTCTCTCTGAGGTCTACAGAGCCAAACTTTGTTTATAGAGAGTTCCCAGCAGAGACGCTGTCTCTACGACGCAGAGTGAAGCAGTTTCCTGGTCTGAAAGGAGGACAACAGCAACCGCATCACCGTGGTTACCGTAGCAACTGTGCAGTTCGGTCGGCGGGCAGAGCGAACCGCCTTCCCCACAGCTACGGAGGTTAGCTGAAGCTAACCCCTTGTTCACAGAGCTTTCTTCAGATTTCGTCGTTGCCCGGACAACTTTTCCTCAGCACGGTTCACATACAAGGTTAGGGTTTGGGCAGAGTGATAGAAATGATTTAGAATGAAATAATCTAAATGTTTTTCATTTTCTGAAGTTTGGTTTTGTTTGTGTTGAACTCAGCTATCTTGGTGCTAGCAGGCTATCTGCTCAGCACACGTGCTCAGTTTTGTGTTCTGTGTTTGTGTGTTTTTAAAGTTAAGACAAACTTTACTTAAAGGGTGATTTTGAACACAGAAGATTGATCATAACGCGCCGTCCATGCTTATGCATTTTAACCCTTTTCTTAACCCTAGTATTTTAAAGGTGTGTGTTTGATTCTGGTGCGAAGCTATCAGCTTCTTTTGTTAGCTTTAACCGCTAACAGCTACATGCTGTCCTGCTAAAGGTCATCTACCCAAAAAGGTTGTTAGTTTTCAATCCAGTAAAAAATATTTGCCTAAACATTATTTTACTAAACTTGATAACTAAGTAAACACCATTAAGCCCCATTTCTCCAGAAAGATTTGGTTATTTTTCAAAATAGTTCCTTAAATATTTTACCATTTCCTTAAGAATATTTCTTTAAATATTATTTTAATAAATAAAGGCAGCTAATTAAACACCGTTGAGAATTGGTAATCCAGAAGGTTGGTTTTATTCAGCAGGTCATTCTTTAAAACATTATTTTAATAAAATAATATTTTATCTGATCTTGCATTGTGAATGGTTGTCTAGAGGTATAGCAATTATTGCCTAAGTTAGTTCCACGACTAACTTAACTTCACTTCCAGATTCTTCAAGATAATCCTTGGTTCTCAAACATAAATAACATTGCATGGTAATGTTGCATCACTCTTTCAGTCATGCTTTTCAATCATCTTTAATCAACTTGTTTATATTGTACATAGCCCATTAGTCTTCCTTATTCTCTAATTCTGCTTGGTAGTTTAGTTGGATTGTTTTAGCACAGTAAAGAGTTTGTTGATTGAAATATGTTTGACTTTGAGTTGACTTATTTTTGTTAATAAATTCTTGTATTTTAAGAAATTGTGTGAATTCATTCCATATATGTGCAGAGTTTTGCTGTTCAATAATGTCAGAGCTTGCCTCACCCTTTTGATTTGGTCCTATTACCACCACCTTATCGGGCTGGTATTCACAGGACAACCCTTAACAGACCCAAATATTATTTGATAAAATATTAAAGTATTAATATTAAATATTAAATAATATATTCAGATTCATAGTCACAACAATAGCCACTAATCAGATGGACAACGGACCTTCACTGAAGGATATGATGTTTCTGCACCACTCCAGGGCAGTGCAGCTTACAGTGCCGGTGTCATCAGACTCGTCTAGTCATTAAAAAATATTCATCATTTCTCAGCATAACGAAGCAAGCTCATGCTGAAGCTGGTTCTGATATTACCTGTAATTCCTCCTCCATCATTCAGTCTAATTAAAATGTTATCTCCATTATTTCCACAGTCACATTAACTCCAGGTGATAACATCAGAACCAAACCCCCACATCTGCTTACCTCCCGGATTGAAATCTTCCTTGGATTGTAAACTCCAATCAGCTCCATGTTTCCTTGTTTTTCCAAATGTATCAGGAGGATTTGTTATTGCTTGCCTCACAGCCAGCAGGGGGCGCTGTACATAAGCAGGCTCACTCACGTCCTGGTCACGTCTGTTTGGACGGGTTAGCTAACAGGATGTTAGCTTCCCCTCTTTATGCTTAAAATGATCTTTTATTCACTTTTTGAATTAGGATAGTAAATTTGAAACTTTTTGTGGAACCACATATCTTTCCTAGGTTGCGCTGCGGGAGACGTTTGGATGTCTATAGATAGAATAAAGCCTTCCTCGATCCTGCATCTCCAGTCAAGCTCATTATGTTCATCTTTTTGCTCACTTATCAGCGTGCTCTGCTGATTTATGGTTCTTTTGTAATTGTTGGATGTTCTGGTGGTGCTTTGATCTCATTATTCAGCAGAACCATGATGCTTTATGTTCTGTTTGCTGCCGTTATTCTGACTCTGAGATATGGAACCCTGGAAGACATTTTTCTGTGTTTGAACCTGGTTTCTTCTGCAGTTCAGTCTTTAACATGATGGATCACAACAGTACCTTGTGGTTCTGTTTTTTCTAAAACAACCTCCAGATGTGTTTCTGGAGCATTTGGTGCCTTCTCAAGACAGGTCCAACCATAGATAATGTCGACAATGCAGAGACCAGCCTGGTCTGTAGGAGGTGAGCATCTCCTGCTGAGGAGTCTTATTCTTTTGTAGATTCTTACTCAGTTCTGTTAAATAAATCTCTGGTTAATGTAACCATGAGTTCAAACAGCATGATGTACATTTACTATACAGTACCATAGTACCATCAAAATGAGCACACTGCAAACAGTTTATTGTTAAAAGACCAGAAATCTCCAGCAGCTTTAAACTGAAGAACAGCAACACTGTGAAACTAGCAGGAAGATTGTTTAACTGTAAAATCAAACAGGCCTGCTTTTCAATAAAATACAGCAAAGATTTAAAAACAATACATTTATTTATGTCACGGTTCTATTAAAGAACCTACTACTTTTATAATAGTATGTTGTTTAGCTTTTGAAAATTTAAGATAGTCAAAAACATTACAGCCAATTGAAAAAAAATATTGTGAAACATTTACAAGATTACAGCAACATAAAGGAAACATTTTAAACATTAAAAGAAACAAACAAAAATCAATATTTCATTTCAAACATTTCTTCTGTGCCTTACTCCCTGAGAAGCAGTTTTTACTAGCTGCATAAAATAAATAAAAAAGGCTTCATTAAAAACTGTTTCTAAAATGTTCATAAAATGTCAAAACGGTGTGTTCAGTTGTAAGTAATTTATACAGTAATAACTGGTGGAATACCCTGTGGAATACTCAGAACCCTGGGGAATACCATGTAGGTCCAACCCATAATTTTTCTATAGCACCAATTCACAACACATGTTGTCTCAAGGCACTTTACAAAGTCACTTTAATCAAATCTTACAGATTTCTAGTTAGGTACACTACCGGCCAAAAGTTTTAGATACACTTCCTCAATTCTGGTTTTCTTCATGTTTCTGACTATTTCCTTTGTACGTAGATTCTCACTGAAGGCATCAAAACTGAATGAACACATATGTAATTATGTAGCAAACAAAAACCTGTAAAATACCTTTAAATATGTTTTATATGTTAGATTCCTTAAAGTAGCCGCCCTCTGCTGTGATGACTGAAATATTAACCTTTGACCTTCTCTCAATGAACCTCTGGGAAGTTCTTTCTAGACTCTTTGGAAACCATTCCAGGCGACCACCTCATGGAGATCATGGAGAGAACGCCAAGGGAGCGAAGCAGTGATCAGAGCAAAGGGAAGAATCTAAAATATTAAAATGTTTATTTCACACTTTTTGTTTACTACATAATCCCATGTGTGTTCATTCGTAGTTTTGATGTCTCTGATGAGAATCTACAATATAAATATGAAAATGAAAATAAAGAGATCCATGAAGCGAGAAAGTGTATCTAAAACTTTTGACCAGCAGTGTTTATGCTTTCCAATTAATCCTAACTATCAATCAGTCAGATTCAGTTATTTATTCACATTGGTTTAAAGTTTTTCTATCTACGGAAACCCAACAGATTACATCCAGTCAGGGACTTGCAGCATTCACTGCTCCTGGATGAGCACGTAGAGACAGTGGACAGTCACTGGCGTTGACTTTGCAGCAATCCCTCATACTGAGCATGCATGTAGCGACAGTGGAGAGGAAAAACTCCCTTTTAACAGGAAGAAACCTCCAGCAGAACCAGAACCAGGCTCAGTGTGAGCGGCCATCTGCCACGACCGACTGGGGGTTAGAGAGAACAGAGCAGAGACACAAAGAGAACAAAGAAGCACTGATCCAGGAGTACTTTCTATGGGAAAGAAAAGTGAAACATTGATGGTAGTAGCTCCTTTAGTGGCTTCATCTAGGAGAGAAAGACAGCTAAGCAGATGAATTCTGATCCAGTTTTGAAGTCTAGAGGATGAAAGAGAGCACATAGAGTTAGTCACAGTAGAAGCTTAGCCAGTAGCCATGTCTAGGAGAGAGAAAGGGTTAAACACTGAAAGACAGGGCCAAGTGGATCATCTGTAGAAGGTGAGCATTTAGGGCCAAATCTTCAAAGATCCCAAATAAGAAGTGCTAAGTTGCTTATGCAATAAGTGGGCGTGTTGCACGTGATCTTCAAAGATTGCAAGTGCAATGGATAACAGGTGCAAAAGAGGTGCAGACCGCCGTATTTAAATAAGGAAATTGCGTGCGCTACTGCCTGGCTGCTACCGCCACCTGTGCAACTAGAGGAAAAACTAACAAAAGCTGTGTTGTTGAAACATGTAGGGGTTGTTGCCGCGCCATTACAAATGAATCAAGCTGCTGATTTTTTCCTTCCTTTCCGTTCTGCTCCTGCTTTCCTGGACTGTTACAGTTTGTTAACCTTTCTCATTGCTTTTCACAGCAGCAGGTTATCTCATCTCAGCCTCTGCGCTGACGTGAATATTTCGTCTCTCTGTTCATTTGCTCAGGACACCTCTGAATAATTGCACATGCAGAAGGCTGATTTGAAGTTTTTCCTCTGTGAGCAGATGCTTTACATTTGTGGTCCGCACAGACCCAGTGACCCAAAGACTAGATCCTGCTTCACCTTTAATTAAATGATGGATTACAGGTGTCTTTATATGTACCCATGGGTAAATTAGGTTGCAGTACAAGAGAGGCATTAATGCAAACATTTAACAGTACATACCAAGACACAAAGTACAAAATACAGAAAATTTTTAAAATAAATAAAAACAGCCCCTAGTGGCGGTGAGACATATTTCTAAAAAAGACAATTGTTTTTGGGATAAAACTGACTGTATCTTTTGATTCTACATTTTGGAACCCAAATCTCTGTCCTGATGGCAGGTATTGAAAGAGGTGGTTCAGGGGGCGCAGAGGGTCCTGCATGATGCTGGAGCTCAGTCTCTGGAGCTGATTGGTGTAGAGCTCACCTGAGGCTACCCAATAAGCTTGGCAGCCCATTTCACAATCAGATTGAGGCCAATCTTATTTTTTGCAGAAGCATTTCCAAACCAAGACAATAGACAGAAAGAGAAAATAGATTCAATAAAAGAACGATAAAACATGGTCATAAGAGTCTTGTCACTATTGAATGCAGCCAGTTTCCTAAGATAGTGCAGGTGCTGGTGTACCCTTTTTTCAGACTGCCACACAGTTACCCTCAAAGTTGGGCCCCAGTATTTTACCGGGTCACCTGTTCCACAGTCTCCCCCTGAATGGAGACTGGATCAAAACAGTGGGAGTTTTTCCTAAAATTGATTACCATGTCTTTGGTTTTCTTTACATTCACCAGACAGAAGGAAAGACTCCTCACACCACTTCACAAAATCCTGCACAACTGGCCCATGGCTGGATTCCCCTTCCTCACAAGGAAGCTCACAAATACAGAAACATCTGCATACTTCAGAATAAACCTGTTCTCATATTGCCTCTTCATCATGCTGATGTACAGGAGGAATAGCAACGGGGACAGGACACACCCTTGTGGTGACCCAGTGGAACTGCAGACAGGGTCAGACAACATTCAATTAACCCTTGAACTCCTTGTCCTGTCAGTTAAAAAGCTGAGGATCCACCACACAACATTCTTGGTCACATTAAAGTCATTTAAGAGGCAGCTGACTATATTAAAGCCTGAATGTAAGATTAGCGTGTCCTGCTGCAGGCCCGGGATGATGGTGTGTATATTATATATATATATATATATATATATATATTATATATATATATATATATATATATAGAGTGTGGTGTGTGTGTGTTTCAATTCAGTTTATTTATATAGCGCCAATTCACAACACATTGTCGTCTCAAGGCACTTCACAAAAGTCAGGTACATGCATTTCAATTCCAATCATTGAACAGTGCAGTCAGATTCTGTTATTTATAAAAATTGGATAAAAGTTTTTCTTTCTAAGGAAACCCAGCAGATTGCATCCAGTCAGTGACTTGCAGCATTCACTCCTCCTGGATGAGCATGTAGAGACAGTGGACAGTCACTGGCGTTGACTTTGCAGCAATCCCCATAATGAGCATGCATGTAGCGACAGTGGAGAGGAAAAACCCCCTTTTTTAACAGGAAGAAACCTCTAGCAGAACCAGGCTCAGTGTGAGCGGCCATCTGCCACGACGAGGGGGGTTAGAGAAAAACAGAGCAGAGACACAAAGAGAACAAAGAAGCACTGATCCAGGAGTACTTTCTATGGGAAGGAAAAGTTAAATGTTAATGGATGTAGCTCCTTTAGTCGTTTCACCTAGAAGAAAACAGATAAACTCTGAGCCAGTTTTCCCAAAGGTTAGAGTCTGAAAAAGAGCACATAGAGTTAGTTACAGTAAAAGCTCCGTCAGTAGCTATGTCTAGGAGAGAGAAAAGGGGTTTAAACACTGAAAGACAGGGCCCCATGTGGATCATCGGTAGAGGGTGAGCACCAAGTTGTTGCCAGCAGAAGCTCGGACGATGCCCCTCTCCAGACAGTTGTCACAGGTAGACACAGAGTCAGGCCAGGTGTAGCTTCTAGAAGAGAGAAGAGAGAGAACAAAGTTAAAAGCTGAAATAACAGCAAATAATACAAAATTGAAGAGTAGTGTGAGAAAGTAGCGAAGAGGGTGAAAGTGGTCATTATGTCCTCCAGCAGCCTAAGCCTCAGGATAACCTAAGCCACTCTAACTATAAGCTTTATCAAAAAGGAAAGTTTTAAGCCTAGCCTTAAAAGTAGACAGGGTGGCCGCCTCACGGATTAAAAAACTGGGAGCTGGTTCCACAGAAGGGAGCCTGATAACAAAAGGATCTGCCCCCCCTTTCTACTTCTAGAGACTTAGGAACCACCAGTAAACCCGTGCAGTCTGAGAAAAAAGTGCTCTGTTAGGAACCATATGGGAAAAAATCAGCTCTCTGATGTATGATGGAGCTAAAATTCTTAAAGGCTTTATATGTGAGGAGGAGAATTTTTAAATTCTTTTCTGGTTTTAAAACAGGGAGCCAATGAAGGGGGAAGCTAAAGTAGGGGAAATATGATCTCTCTTTTTTAATTTTCATCACAACTCTTGCTGCAGCATTTTGAATCAGCTGAAGGCTTTTAACTGCATTTTGTGGACATCCTGATAGTAAAGAATTTAAAAATAGTCCAGCCCTTGAAGAAACAAATGCATGGACTAGTTTTTCAGCATCAATCCTGGACAGGTTTTTCTAATTTTTTGGCAATGTTTCCCGGAGATGAAAGAAGGAAATCCTGGAAACCCTGTTTAATATGGGGTTTTAAATGACATGTCCCCCCTGGTCAAAAAAACCAACAAGGTTTTTTAAACTTTATTATCGGAGGTCAATTTAAATTGCCATCCAGGTTTAATTTTTTGACTAAGCATTTTCTTTTTAAAGACTCCGGTCCAAAGACGACAACTTCTGTCTTGTCTGAATTTTTAGAAGCAGAAAATTTTAAAGTCATCCAAGTTTTTATATCTTCAAGACATGCTTGTAGTCTATCTAACTTTTTGGGGTTTTAATCAGGATTTATGGATAAGAAAAGTTTGAGGGGCCATCAGCGTAACATTGAAAATTTTTTTCTATGCTGCCCTGAAAAATTTTACCTATTGGAAGCATTATATAGAAAAGGGAAAATTGGGCCCAAGTCCCTGAACCCGGGTGGTACCCCCAAAATTTAAACCCCGGGAGTTTAAAGATGATTTTTTTCTTTTTACATGAACAAACCCCCGGGAATCGGGTCAGACAAAAAAGTTTTAAAAAACCACCTAGTGTTTGTTCCCCTGATCCCTACAGCATTTTCCCACCTTTCTAAGAGAATATTATGACCCGACTGTATCAAATGCAGCCTGAATCTAACAGAACCAGTACGGCAAAGTCCATTATCTGGGGCAAAAAAAATATCTTTGTGATTTTCAGCAGAGCTGTTTCGTGCTATGATGAGCTCTAAAACCTGCCCTGAAACTTTTTCAAACAGGTCTTTGCTGTGAAAATGCTCACACATTTGATTAGCAATTTTTTTCTCAAAAATTTTTAGATAAGAATGGAAGTTTGGGAAATATCGGCCCCCTGTATTTATTAAGTCATCTCGATAAAGTAAAAGGGTTTTTTAAGGGCAAAGGTTTAATTACAGCTACCTTAAAATTGGGGTTTACATATCCTTTTTAACAAGGATAGATTAATCATATCTAAAAGGGGGGCGGTAACCCAGAGGGAACACTTCCTTAAAAAATTTTTGGTTGGGTTTGGGGTTCAAACCATACAATTTTAAGGTTTAAAAAAGCTAATATTTCGGGGAAAAATCAGGAAGCCCCAAACAGGATAAAAACACCCAAAAACACAGATAAAAAGGGGGTTCTAAAATTTTTTTTCCAATTTTGTCTCACTTGTTGGGATGAAGTAATCATCTTTTTGGGAGATTGTAAAAGTTTTTCTTTTTAATTTAAATCAATTTTTTTTTTGGAAAAATTTCCCCCTAAAGTCATGACGGGCTAAAGAGCAAAGGGGAAATGGAGGGCTAAACGGAGTTTATGCCTCTTTTAAAGTTAGCAACTGTACTAAAGAGAAACCTGGTTATTCTTGTTTCTCTTCTATTAAGGATGGAAAAAAACCGTTCTGGGTTTTGGGAAGTGTCTTTTTTAAAAACATTGGGATTTTTTTCCAAATTTAAAAGTAGGAATCCTCTGGTGTGTAGAGCGCCATTTTTTGCTCCCAATTTTCAAACATTGTGCTTTAAAGTAAAAAGCCCCCCCCCTAAATTTAAAACCAGGGACCCTGCCCCCTATGAATAATTTCCTTTTTTGGGGGGGTTTGATTTTTTCAAATGCACCACGAAATTTATAAAGGGAAAAACACTCTGAACAAAAACCCTTTGTGAAGGAGAAGAAACAAAATTATTGCCCTCCACTCTTTTTTTCTGTGATATAAAGGCAAAAAAAATGGAACGGGGGATTCTTTAAAGGTTGTTACAGCACCCGCCCTGATAATGTCTACTAAAAATGAAAATTTTTTTTTCGGTGGGAGTCCCGGGTTTAAAAATTAAACTAAAAGGGTTTTAAAAAAGGCCCGCCGAAAGGGGTTTGTGAAAAAAATATTTTTAATGTCTGTACCCCCAATGCCATATTTTCAGCACAAGGCCCCGGGAAAAAAAAAAAGAAAAAACGGGGGTAGGGGTTTTTTAATGTTTTGAGTAAACCCAAATTTGAGCCCAAAGATCCCTTAAAAGGGCTATATTTAGCTATCATTTTTCATTTGTAAACATAAATTTTAAAACCCCCCACAAATAAAAAACCTTTATTTTGTATTTAACACAAAAATCAAAAAAAGGGCCCTAAAAACGGATCTATAAATTAGGGGAAAGGGGCCCTGGTGGACGGTACAAAACAAAAAAACAGAATTTGGTTTTTTGGGTGCTTTGAAAATTTGGGATGAAGAAAACTAAGGAAAAAATATTAAAAAGATTGAAGCTATTGATTGGTCGGGGACTATCAATAAATGGGACTAAAAGAGGGTTTGCAAAACTCCTCCTCCTCGCCCAGTTTTTTCGAAAATGTAAAAATTTTAAAATAATTAGAAAGGATTTGGGACTCATTTAAGTAACATAACCCCTCTTGCGGCACCCGGGTTTTTTCGGGGGGGTCAAAATAAATCAATCTGTTTGCAAAAATCATTTCACTAACTAGAAAAGCCCTTTGAAGAGAAGATCTTAGGGTTTAGTAAGCCCTTTAATTGTTTTATTTTTTTTTTTTAGCCCTGAGTTGTGTTTTTTTTTTTATGAGTTTTTTCCTGTTTTCCCCTCTTTTTAATTTTTTTTAATCTATTCAATTTTGGCCCTGGGGGAGACACTGTCCCCTTTAAAAGGGTATGGGTGGGTAAACAGTAAGAAGGGTTGCAGAGAGGAGTGTTAACTACGACCCTGCCCTTCCCCGGTCTGAACCCCGGGTTGTCAGAGGGTTTTGGGGAACTAATAAATTCGGCCAAAATTCCTAGAAAGAAAGAGCTTTCTTTCCCTCCCCAAAATGGGGTGGATGCCGTCTCTCCGGATCAGACCAGGTTTTCCCCAAAAAGTTCGCCAATTATCCAAAGTAGCCCACATCGTTTTTTTGGAAAACCCCCCTAACCCCAGGGGGTTTTAATTTACAGGGGGTTTGGGGCCTAAACATTCGTTCCCCTGGTTTAATTTGGGAAACCCCAAAAAAAATTACGGGGGTCCGACATTGTTTTTTGGGAAACTTCACACCGGAAAAACAAAACTACTTTAGTGACCTCCACTGAAAGAAACCCGGGGGGGCCATTACCGGGCCCGGGGGTTGGGAATAAAATTTTACTTTTATTTACGCTTAAAACCTTTGGGCCCCCAGGTTTCAGGAGGAATTGAATGTTTGCCCCTTTTCTGGCCCCCGGCCGACATTTGACTATGGTCCCTGGGGGGGGGGTCTCTGTGGGCCCCGTTTTCTGGGGGCAAAAAGGGCTTTCCAAATTTCCCCAATTTGGGTTCTCAGCGGGTGTTTGCTTGGCCGGGGGGAAAACTTTAAACGCAGACGGGTTTGGGGGGAACCCGTGGGGGTGAGAAAACTTTGAACTAGGGTTCCCGCGTACCGTCACCCAGCCGGCCTGAGAATTTCCCCGGGTGCGCGGGCTCTGCCGGGGGACTGCCTTTTCGGGGGGCTACCCTCGGTTTTGGGTTCCCCCGCTGGCTAAGGGGCCTCGGTTTTTCTGCTTTTTTTTTTCCAAAAGCGCGGAGCCGGGGCCCCCAAAATCCGACACCCTCGCCTCCAAAGCTACAAAAAAGCTCATTTTTTACCTTTCCAAATTTTCACCCAAAAGGGGGCAGAGGAAATAAAATGAACATCTGAAAACAGAGAACAAAAAGAGAGGGGGACTCAGAAAGAAAACAGCAGAACGGGTAGCCATGGTGGGGGCTAAAGCTAACGCTAAGCTTTGCGCCCCTTACCAATACCCAGAAAAAAAAACCCTTTAAAAAAACGGGGAAAACCCAAACGTTTAATCAGCAAAAAGAAGTATGTGTTTTTAAAAGTGCTTTTTGTATTATAAAAAGGGAAGAAAATCAAAGTAGAGAGAAAACAATTTAAACAGAAGGGCCTTTACACACCCAAAAAATTTCCCCCCAATGAAAAAAAGGAAATGACGAAAAAACCCCCTTTCCACGCCCCCAACGTGTGTGTGTTTTTTTTGTGTGTTATTTTTTAAATTTTTTTTCACACCTCCGAAGCTTTCTACAGTTTTCGGGGGGGGGAGGGAAAAGGGATAGACTTAATACTAAGCCCTATCAAATGCTGAAAAGGTGTTCTGGAAAGTTTACGCTGTTTTTGTGGAGTTTAAAATGTTTGGAAAGCAAAATGCCTCTTACGCGGGAGGGGGACCCTTTGGGGGTTTTTCGAAAAAGGGGTTTTGGTTCCAAACCCTGGAAACTGCGCTTTTTAAATAAGAGTTCTCATAAAAATTCGACATTTTTACTGTAATTTCCCCAAAAAAAAACTCTTAGCCTTGGGTTGGAATAACCTTTATTAATAGGCTCTAGCTGTTTTTTTCCCTTTTTTTTGCATAAAATGAAGTAAAGGGATAAGTTCTAATGTTTCCCCTTTTTTTACAAAAGGTAAGAAAGCTTTTATAGACATCAGTACAAGGACAGGGTGACGCAAAGGGTTTCCCTAAATTACCTGAAGCTGGGCACTTTGGGAGATATGGAGCAGCTTTGGGATTCTGGTTTGATTAGACACTAAGCACACTTAGATTTAATATGGACACCCGCTACTACAAATCTAACAGATAGACCCGCAATGGTGACACATAGTCCCACTGTAATCACTGAGGGAGAGCACATCCATTTTCATTGGAAATTTCCAGATATAAAAAATGTAAAGTGACCCTTTTTATTACAATTAGAAAAAGGCGGACCCAAAATTCAGCCAGACACAGGAAATGGAAAAATTAAAAAATTTTTTCACCAAGGAAACGTCCTCCCGGGTTTTTCTCCACAAAAAGCTTTTCCCGGAATCACTGAAGCAGAAAGAAAGGGTTAATGACTTGGAGTTTTTTCCAAATCTTGCAAGGATCAAAAAGTCACAAACCCGTTTTTTGTCCCTTTTGGGTTTTAAAAATTTTAAACCCGAGGGGGAAAACCCCAGTGGGGGAGAAGGGCAGGGGTCTCCACAGCGCAGGTTTAGGAGACGGGTTACTTTTTTGGGTTTAATAATCCCAAAGGGCTAGGCTGATTCCAAAATCCAGGGACAAACGGGGCAATGAAACAACAAGAACTCAGGGAAAGGGGCCGCGACATAAATCAGGAAAGCAGGAAACAGGGTCAAAACCAAAAACCAAAGTCTTGGGAAGGGGGAGGGAAAGGGAAAAAACCAAAGGCAACAAAGGCAAAACAACGATCAGTTTAGGAAGGAACCGGGTTTTTCTTTTTTTTTTTTAACCCCCACACAAAGGCTTTTAAAAAAACTGGCCCGTTTTGCTTGTCAAGTCATTATATTTTTAGGAAAACCCAGGGTTTCTTGGGAATTTCCACAGATTGCACTGCACTGCAGCAAACCACCCCGGTGCAAACTCAAACTGCTTTATTGCAGCCCGGGAGATGCAACGTGCCAAAAAATTCATTTAAAACTTCCCATCGGGGCTCCCTTCGTCTGGCTCTAACAGGGCGGTCCCGAGACGGGGGGCCCTCAAACGCTGATCTCTGGAAACATTCCCCTGCCTTTTAAATTAGAATAAAAAAAGCTAAAATTAGAAACTGGTTTTAGAGTCGTTCCTTTAAGAGTCCCTTTTAAAAAGAGTGTGTGATCGCTTCATGGGGAACAAGTACCGGAGGAGCTCTGAGGTGTCTGACCGCCAGCAGGGGGCGGTAGCCTCGGAACAGCCTGGCCCTGATTCCCATCGTACCTACGAACATAAGTATGTGTCTGAATAAATAAGGTGAGGTATTAACGTAAATCCCTGTTAAAATCTACTTTATGAAATAAAGTCCCTTTATTTGTATTAGTTCACATTGCAGCCTTGCCTCCAGCAATATGGCGGACACAAGGTTACATTTCAGCAGCGGGTCAAAGATGCGTCTACGTATTAATGTCTATAGGCGAAAGAATCCCACATCTTCCTTTCCTACTCTGTTCCGTTCCGACCGACGGAGCAACTCCGCTGTTATGTTAAATAATGCTTCCACATTCTCAGTGACTACTTCGAATCTCACCGTCAACGGACCCGCTCTCCGTCGTTCCCCGTCAAATTACGGAACAACTGCAATTTTCTGTTCTATTCCGTTCCATGTCTTGCTCCAGCCGGGTTAGCCAATGTACCTCTTGCCCATGCTTTCTTCGGGCTCCAAGGAAGTTGGAGCAGATATATGTTGCATTTGAATGACAGTAATGCAGTTAATTAATATAACTTTTATCTTGAAGCGTAAAGTTTCAGATTTCAGTTTTGATGAACAGCACAACACAAAATTACAATACCAAAATTCTCTAGTAGATGGCTGCATTGACTGTGGACTTCAGAAAACACAGTGGACCAGAATCAGTAGATCACATGGCGCCCCAAACCATTAGTGGCTCTGGATACTTCACACTGGACTTCAAGCAACGGGGATTCTGAGCCTTTCCAGTCTACAATGATGTGAATACTTAAATGTTTAACGCTGAGGCAGGAACAAAATGACTTCAGGGTTAACTTTAGGACAACACAAATAAAAAAAAGGAAACTATTTTAAATTAATTAAATTTCTTAAAAATAAATAAACCAAATTAAAATAACTTACCTCCCTAACTAAAATAAACAGGAGAAAACTAGAATAAAAATAAAAGGCAGTTCACCTCTACAAACTCCTCAAAGGATTGGCATTTACTAGGCATTTCAGACAAAGGTGTGACTGGTTGGGATGAGCAGAGGAATGAAAGATGAGCAGCCCACAGCAGCTTCATCTTATGTGTCATCTCCGCCTAGCAGTGGCGGATGCTGGTCTTTCAATCGCTGATTCGCTCATTTCGCTGTCAATCAAAAAGGGATTCAGCCTCAGGCAGATCATTCAATCATCATGCCGATGCTGAGTGTCCGGGCCAGCCGAGGCCAGCCCACTGCCCCATAGACCCCCAGAGACGCTGAGCGTCTGATGGGACAAAGCCCAGCATTTTTGCTTCGCTATTGAACTCACTGTTTAAAGCACTGTGAAGCTGCGGGAATGAGTGCGAGGAAAGCCGCGTCGTTACCAGTGATAAGAAGCAGATTCTGAACAAAAGTTGAGCGCGTTGTGGCGCATATTTAGTCAATGACATGTACACACAACAGTATATATTTTATCACTTATTTTTTGACATTTTAGGGGAAGCTGAGCTTCCCTTGCAGTCTTAGAGCAATCGCCACTGCCGCCTAGGTAACCGATCCATATTCATCCTTCTTCAGGATCCACTAGTCACAGAGAGCCACCTGCACACTCAGATCTACATAATTAAAAAAAAAGGAAAAAGAAACACCTTATGACCACAGTCGTAACACTGTTAAATGTGACATTTGATGCTGGTGCACCTTTTCCTACCACACCTCTTCCTTTCATTCAATTTTTGTTAATATGCTTGGATACAGAACCTTTTGTGCCTTACCCTCCTTGTGAAGGGTGGCGATGACTGTATTCTGGACATCTGTCCAGAGGGCACCTATGACCAAGAGTGAGAGACCCTTTAAAGGGTCAGGAAAACTTAAGTTAGTTTGCTGATTAGGGCGTGGCAACATGAGTGTCCAATTATTACGTTTTTCACAGTGTTGTGATTATTATTATGAAAATATGATTAAATGTGCCATTTTGTAAAGCTTATACATTCATGAATTACATGTGTAAACGGTGTAAATTCATTTTTGTATTTCATGCTTTGTATAAATCAGTTAAAAACAAATGCATTTCATTTCTAATGTTTTGGATTAAACATTGGGGAAGAAAATGTGTTTGTATGTAACTTAGCTATAGAGGGCGCTGTTTTGTTGTTATTGCCCACAAAGAAGAAATTGTTCTTCACTTGTCTAGTGAAAAAAAAAAAAGATTGCTGACGGAGCATCACGGTAACTTTACCGTGCTGCCACGGAAGAAAGCCGTCACACCCATAGAACAGGCTTTGTGTCAGTCATTTAATACAATAATATTGTAACGTGCGAGCCTCACGGCTCAAGTAAGCTTAGTTGAATAATGTCACAGGCCGAAAAACTTTTGGAGCACTGGAGCTCGTCTCCATTTAATTTCATCTCACCAGCATTCCCACAAACCAAACATTAATAATAAATGAGTAAAAAAACTTACAGGGGATTGTATATAACATACCATAATAACACCATGAAAGCTCAACCTCACATAATATAACATAGTTAATAACATAACATAGTTAGCAAAACGTGCTGGTGGTCTGGTATGACGTCCAGCCCGAGAAAAATGTGCTGGAGCCCCTGTATAACAGGGGGTACCTCCTGTACTAGAACTGGCACCCTCATGGCACCTTGGTGAAACAACAGGAATAACAGGTAATGGAACACCTGATAATGGAACAGAGTCAGGCACCTTAATCAATGGCAAACACATAGCAGAAGGCTTAGATGGACCCATAGATGGGAATGCTGTAGGTAAACTGTAGCATTGCAGTCGGTCGTAGTGTACAGTTTGTAGAGGAGCATTCTCCCCAAATGGACTACCAATTACACAGGTAACCCCAAATGAACCATCGCTATCCAGTCTTCGGTGTATCATGTCCTTTCCAGTGGGGAGCCAGTTTACGGCAGCTCTCGGTCGGGTCATTTAACCACACTAGATCCCCTATCTCGTAGGGGCAATGTTGTTGCCCTCTATCATAGGTCTTCTGTTTGTCACTTGCCGTCACACTATTGTCCCTACACTGACGAAAAGCTGAATTCAGACACCGGCGTAAAGAGAAAACAAAGTAATCTAAAGAATCATGTTCCTGACTGCATTGTAGCCCCAGACCTAGTATCACGTCCACCAGGGAACGGGCTTCTCTATTATGGGTGAGGAAGTATGGTGTAAATCCAGTCCAAAATGTTCACTAGTGTTGTATGCAAATGCAACCTGTAACAGGAAGGAATCCAACTCACACTCGCATTCCAGCAGTGTCTTAGCAAGCTGATCAATAAGCGTTCGGTTCAGCCTCTCTACCATGCGGTCGGACTTAGGGTTAAAGGGTGTTGTGTGTGTCTTTTTCAGCTCCAACATTCCACACAATTGTCTGATTTTACCTCAGACTCAAACTGTCTACCCATGTCTGTGTGCAGGGTCTCCATCACCCCATGTTCAAGGATATACTTGTCAAAAAGACACTCCACCACAGTGGAGGCAAAATCCTTCATAAACCGCCTATTATATGAGCAGACACCAAGGAAAGCATGCACCTCCGTCGCAGCATGCAGAATAGGCCAGTTTCTGACTTTGTTCGTATTTCCGGGATCAGGGCATAACTCCTTCGCTAAGTCAACAGGGCCCAAGAACACAACATGGTCACGTGCCGACTGACACTTCCTTGCTTTCAATGGCAACCCTGCAGCACTGATCCTCGAAAACACCTCCCCCAATGCTGCCACATGCTCACTGCCAGAAGCTGCTGCACCTGCCTGTCCATCTCCCTTTGTTTATCGGGGGAAGTTCAGTATGCCCACTGTTTAACCGGAGAATGGTCACCGATATTAATACAGTTTTTGATCGTGTCTTTGCCTCCGGAAAAAACGCGCCCAGGACTGAACACCTCCTGGTGCTTCTCTAGCATCGTGTATAACTGTGTTCTTTGGTCATCTGACAGAGGGCACTGTGTCAAATCAGTTGATGATCCGAGTCAATACAATCAGTAGGTTGAGAAACGCCATGTTTGTCTACCTGAGAGAGGACCCCTAGGTGTGAGCCAGAGTGCATGTGTAGCTCGTGACCAGTACAATTAAACAGCCGAGCGACAGTGAGCCAATCCTTCACCCCTGCGGCTGTACATCCAACCACCAACTCCACATTGTCACGAGCCAGTTCCCCTTACCACATGCACAGTCTGTTCAACATACATCTTGCCAAAACGTATCGACGTTCATCACCGTAGCCGGGCTAGGTGATGAACAATCGGCACTCTGTGTTCTAATGCCCATGGCCAGTCTAGCCTGTTCACAACGTCCTGCAATTTTTAGGGCATCCTCTAGATTAGTCACTCCCTGTTCATGGCCCTTGGCACGGAGACCAGGGTCCAGTCCAAGGAAAAAATGCCTAAACTTCTCTCCCTCTTGTGCAACAGTGCCATAATCAGGAAAAGCTTCGGCAACTTGGCTCGATATATCCGCTGCATATAGCTCCAAACTCTCATTAGCCAGCCGAGGTCGAGCAGAAACACAGGTCTGGAAGTACGGCATGAATTGTTTCTGTCCAAAAGCTGCAGGAAGGCTGTCCCACAAAAGGAAAGCAGCACCATCCAGTCTGGTCAGCAACAGGGTGGCCAGGGTCTTGACGCACCTTGTTTGGGCGTGCACGGCGGCCTCAAACTTTTTAATCCAGCCTACTGCCATCCTAACAAAATGGCGGCTGTAGCCGTCCTAACAAAACGGCGGCTGTAGCTCCACTTAAACCTTGCACACATCATCAGTCCATACCAGACCCTCTTTGTCCTCATCCGGTGCGCCGGCGGAGAAGCCGCCATGCTGTCCACCAAACATGGCAGGTCAGCACTCACAGTTGCCGTCTCACAAAGCAACTGCAAGCAATTCCAAGCACCGCTGCCACTAAAGTAACATATAAACATATTTGAATAATGACGCAAAAAACTTTTGGAGCACGGGAGCTTTTCTCCATTTAATCTCAGCTCAGCAGCAACAACCACTCGGGTCAACACAATGCGCCAGCCTTTTCAGAATAAAAGCACATAAACATACAACACTACCCGCTTACAACATTTAAGGAAATATTATAGAGGAAATAATAAAATAATAGTTAAGGTGATATTATATTTAATAATAACCAAACCTTTCTGGATAAATGAGTCTTACATTTAGTAAAATATTATTTAGGGAAATATTATTTTACCAGATTGGAAAATAACAACCTTTCTTGAAAAATGATTCTTTACTTGGTGACGCTAGAGCTTTTAGACTAATAAGATGACGTCATAAATCTCGTGTTACCTTAGCCGTTAGTGGTTTCAGCTAATTTGAAGAAGCTTATAGCTTGTTATCCTTTAAAACCCTTTAAAATCAAACATGAATCTTTAAAATACCATCAATTAAAGGATCAAAATGCATAAGCGTTGACGCCGCGTTATGGTCGATCTGTGTTTAAAATCCACCCTTTAATTAAAGTTTGTCCTAACTTTAAAAACACAACACAGAGTAGCTAGTCTGCTAGCACTTAGCTGAGTTTCCTCAACACAAAGAAAAAAAAGGTCATGAAATAAACATTATTTAGATTATTTTATTTCAAACCAACCTTCTCTGGGCAAACACTACCTCTTACATGAACCGTGCTGAACATTAGATGTCCTGGTCGACAAGTTGAGGGAAGCGGAGCTGTCTGGTAATCCACATGTGGGCATTAAAGGGCCTAGCGTTGCAGCTAATTTTAGTAGATGTAAGGGGTCAGCTGGTTAGCTGGTCCGGCCAAACCGTACGACAAAGGCTCCTTCAGTGGGGGTAGCTCTCGTTACCTGGACATGCAGCCAGGAAGGGGTGCGATGCTGTGGTCCCGATGCCTTGTTCTCCAGGCCGTGGGGGAAAAAATCTGCTTCGATTAGGGTTAGGGCTGCTTCTGGAGGCCTCAGAAGAGAAGTCATTCTTGTGTTATTACCCCCTTTAAATGAATGAATGCTGGGTACTCAAAAAGCAATTCAACCTGGAAAGACTCACATAATGGAGAAACAAGATGACAGTTAAAGAGTTTATTAATGAAAGATTATTTCTTTGGACCCCTGAGGAAGACGTAAACGCTGAGGATGAAGTGGGTTTGAAAAAACATTTTGGGATTATGATTAGGTACATTTTTTTCCCCCGGGATCCAATCCTGGTGGTGGCGTAGGCCTTGGCATGGAAGGAGTTGGGAGCCTATGGTGGAGAAGGGGTGGAGGAGGGTCGAAGCTCAGCAGAGGGGCAGTGTCTTCCATGCAGAAGGTCTTTAAAAGTGATGCCCTGGGAGATGATTGGCCGAGGAGAAGTGCAGACCTGCTGTTGATTGGAGCAGCCAGTGAGGAGGGATTTGACGTGGCGGGGTGGTGAGTCTTCCATGTTGAATTTTCGTTTAAACTCCACAATCATTACTTGTGCATACAATAAGCATGATCTTAATCACTTTTGGATCCAAGGATTCTGCAAAGTAGAAGCTGTTGTGACCCATGGCTGGGGTCCCAACATTTAAATTTTTTGAAACACAGAATTATTATTATTTTTTGTTGGGGGGAGGGGGGGGGGGTCACTTTCTGAGATGAACTGCAAAAGATATTGCACTTTTACGCAATAATCATAGTTTTTGAGATGTACCAGTAAAACACAGAAGCACTGATCCAGGAGTAATTTCTACGGCAGAGGTGTCCAGTCCTTAAGGGCAACTTTCAGATTCAGATCATTCCTGCTGACCTTCAACAAGTCCTAACCCTGAGGTATCAATAGATCAGTGTATATTATTGATTAAGAAACTGATGTGAGACAGATGTATGTCGCCATCTTCTCCTTCCGGATCAGTCTGAATCTTGCTGTTACCATGGAGACACTGAGTTGATGTTCTGTCTCACTGTGGTGACGGGGTTGATCAGGCTGTAGTGATTAACACAAACAGAAACTAACTTGATGTTTTCAGATGGTTCATCAACATGCTCAGTCGAACAGGGCATGATCACATGACCCAACAGCTGCATTGGCTTAATTACAACCAGCTCACATCATCCATAACAGTTCATCCTGGCATCCAAATAACCAGAAGCAGGTCCATATGGTTTGACCTGAAGAAATGTCACTGTATCAGCACTTACTGTGTGTGTGTGTGTGTGTGTGTGTGTGTGCGTGGGTGTGTGTGTGTGTGTGTGTGTGTGTGTGTGTGTGTGTGTGTGTGTGTGAGTGAGTGTGTGTGATGTGATCTGTCACCATGACTCCTCGCCTCCAGCATCCTGTAACAGTCTCCATGGCAACACAGTCAGTGCTGTGACACGTTCCACAGAGTTCGGATCATTTTGTCTTCTGTGTCAGTACCACTTAGGTCACACTGCCTGAAGTCTGGCATCTATAAGGTGTTTCACCTGGTTACCATGGCTAACATGACATTACGCTGATGTTTAAATGGGGGTTTAGCTCACAACCCATGTACAGAGGCTTTAGTCGCTGGTTCGAGTCCCAGCGCAGGCGACATTTGCCGCATGTGTTCCCCCTGGCTCCACTCCCATTTCCTGTCTGCCTACTTTCAACAACATTCTGGAAAAATAAAGGCCACTAGTGCCGCAAAAAACATTAGTATATCCAGGGGTCTATCGATCACACAAACATCAGCAGGGTTCTGCTGATGTTTGCTTCCTGATCCTGTTAGTGATCAGCTGATCAGAAGCATCAGAGAAACCGCTCACAGAGGAGAACCTGGTTAAAGAGCCATCAGAACTACAATCCCAGAAGCAATAATATTGACGTGAAGGTCAATGCTGAGGCCCTACTGATGTTACTGTGACCAGCGGTGTCAGATAGACTGCTCTGACTTTAAAAGCAGCAGTTAAAAACTAGCTGAGAGGAGCAAGGATGTAGAGAAGAATAGGAGCATGCTCAGCAGCATGCATTTATCTCTTAGCTCTGTTTTCACGTGTGTGTTAGAAGGTTGTTGGCTGAAAGCGCTGCAGATCAGAATGAATCAGAAACATTTCATTACTACCTGCTGTGTGTCTTCATGATGCCTGCAGAAAATCTATTTTCTTCCTTTTAGAAAAATTCTTCCTGGGCTTTTGTCCACTGAGGCGTCTGAACTTTGTGTCATCTGATGCACCAGGACCTTTTGTTCCCGTGAGGCTTGGAAAACATTTGGTTCTTCATCCTCAGTCTTATCTGAAGTCACGACTGACAGGAAGCTGAAAATCAACACAGTTTAAACTTGTCTTAACCTGCACACCTCATTCAGCAGCTGCAGCCCTTCACAGCCAATTACATGTCAGCTGACCTGTCACATAACAGATGCAAGTCCTGATGGGGCCCATAGCTGTCCATCTGGTTCACATTAAATCTGGTTCTGACAGTCGGATTATTTATGAGAAAAAGCTTCTTTTTCCCCTTTCCTTTCCATCTCCATGTCCATTTCAATTGAAATGATCTCAAAGCAGTTTCTAATAAAGTTTCTTTTTATAAATATCAAGCAGAGCTTTAAAGCGTTAGCCGTAATGCTCCACTTGTGAAAGTAAATCTGTTGGGCTTTTTCTTGGCACTCAGACAACAGTTCTGAGCTACTCTGCCGAACAGGACATGGTTAAAAAGAAAAGAAAAAGAAACCTTTTCCAAGATGCAACTGATGGATGTGGAAAAAAATAAATTATCCACACACTGTTATGGTAAGAAATCAATCAATGAAGTTTATTAAAGTAATGTTGTACAAGAGAGACATAACATAACCCATATGTTCAAGCCAGTCATAAGAAAAAGATTTAAGTAAAAAACATTTTTTACCATAACATTCCCTCCTCTTGATTATAATAAGAGCCATGTTTTATATTAATCACATTACGAGATTTTAGCTTGCATGTCTTAAGAGGAATGTCAGGCTACAGGGATTCGAAGACCATTACAAACAGACGTGGAACAACAGGGTAACTGTTGGTTTAGCCTAAACCTGATTCCCCCTTACTCCTGGGAAATCCTTTAGTAGTCCTGGTCTGGAGATGTTTGTTTGTTGAGGAGATGTTTACAGGATCAGGAACTCTTTGACAGCGGTGTGCAGTCATCCTTCTCAGTGGGGTTGTTGCATGTTTGGACCAACGTCATCTAAGCTCTGGCACCCTCTCAGTGGCTGGGGTGGATCCAAATCACCGCTCCACGACTTTAACCGCTGTTTGAGTCATGAGCAGCACCTGAGAAAAGCTCCTGAAGTTTCCTCCTCAGCTGGTCCAATCACCTGGCTGCAACTGGTGCAGAGGATCCGGCAACTCTTCCCATTGCCGGATCAATCCAGAGAAAGGAGTGGATTTTAAAACTGATGATTATTAACGAAACGATCAGGAGGTGTGGCAATAAATGTGGAAATTTGACGGATATGACAGCATTAGTGTGGAAACAATGATAAATGTTCTAGTGGGGATTTATTCAGGGAGTGGATGGAGAACCAGATGTTCAAATGAGATTCTAATTATCTCTGGAGATTAAACCAGTAAAACTGTTAAGGTGGTTGGAAATTCACAACTGCCTGAACCACAACATTTATTGTTTTTCTAAATCTGGCGCCCCAACGTGGCCTTGGCAACTTCTGCTAACTGGCTATCGACAAAATATCTCCTGGATGTTCTATAAACACGACGCTCTTCCCCAGCACTCCCCTACCAGCTGTGTGCTGATAGGACAATGCAGCCGATTGATAAAACTTCCACCTCTCTTCTCAAGGACAATGGTGCTTCTATTAGTGTTGACAGTCTAATTCTTGCAAACACACTCAGACTTGTGTATATTCAGACCCTCAAGATTCCATGATAGCTTTGCTGAATCTTTACCTATGTGTGTGTTTCTTACCCCTGCTGAGGTTTTTTGTACTACTTCAGACTCTATTCTGCTAAGAATAGAGTCTGAAATATTTATTTTTTTCCTCCTGTCTTACTTTACCCAAATGTGTGGTTTCATTACTTTTCATAGATTTTCAGATTTCTCAGAAGGATTACCAGCAAAAGCTGTTTTTACACCAATGACCAGAGATTTTTAGATTTCTTAGAAGGATTGTATTACAACTATTTCATACCAGTGAAAGCCAAACATTATTAGTATTTGAAAATTTGGACTAAAGCTGTTTTATACCAGTGACCCAGCTTCTCTACTTAGACTTCAGTGAGCGCCCATAACTGTTACTATTTGAATGATGGGACCACAGCTGCCTCATACCAGTGACCTCAAGGATTAATATTATCATTGTTCTTCTAGCACAGGATGAATTTCTTACCACAGAGGACTTAATGATCTAATTACCTCTATTAGAAAGATTGGATTAGAACCAGCTCTTACCAGTAAACTCCCAAGGATTATTAATGTCATTTGATTTATTTTTCTGTGTTTGATTATCTGTATCATTGTGATGTTTTTCCTCATGTACAACGCTTTGAGCGCCTTGTGGCTGAAAAGCGCTATATAAATAAACTTGACTTGACTTAACAGTATGTCTAGCATGAGCTGGCAACCAAAAATCACCAGAACCAGTCCAATTACTTTGTTTTCCGCTACATTAATTGATGATAAAGTTACATATATTTTGTGGAAAATAAATGGGCTCCTTTATAATGACATGATCACATAATCAGTGAGCAGAGAAGAAAATATAAATTATATTTCCAATTATGTTTGTAACATTATATGGTAATAATTATTTTGTCAAATAAAACAACAGGATAACCCGGGGAATGCGGCTAGAAATGCTAAAATGCACAGAAACAATGAAAGTAAAAAATATAGAAAATTAATTAATATCAGGAGTGTTAAGAATATTTATGTGGACTGAATGATCAGTTCAGGCCAGCTGTCAACTCAGAAGGAACGAAGCAGAGGCTCTTAGTTTTCTCGCTGCGAGGGTAATCACACTGATCTACAGTGGACTACAAAGTGGGATTCCTCGACAGGGTTTATTATACAGAAGAGTGAACAGACATTCAAGGTTACACAAAAGGGAGTGTGAATGGACTTCAGGGATTCTCCCCTAGGGAGTAGATACAGAAGCAGCTGCATTTACAGACCAGAGTAACAATCTCAGTACAGACTGTTCCAGAACACAGAGTCACATCTGCAGGTGTGACTTTACAATAACATGAAATATATATATGAGTGATAATAATAAAGATCAATGTATTATTCATCAACCTAACAAGGAGGATCTCCAAAAAGGAACTTTATGATCAAATATTACAGAACAAGAAAAAACAATAAACAAAGGTATGTGGCAAGTGCTAAAAAGTATTATTAGAAATGCATGAAACAATCTAACCTACCCTGAATGTTTGGTTAAAATGATGAAGAAATTGAAGAAGCAGTTATGGGTTTAGTGTGTGTTGCAGAAGGGAATCATTTTTACCAAGACAGAGACCAATGGTTGTCATTCAGTTAATTTTAAGTTTATTAAATCCTGCTAGAGAGAATAATTTCACAGCATTGGACTCAGCAGTGACCCAAATCAGTCTGACCAGACAAAGCGAAAGTTCTCCTTATAGCAGCTTCAGCAGCTTTCAAGGTGATTCTCATGCGACCCAGACTCACTGGGGAGGGAGACAAGGTGAAACCTGTTGTAATTCTCTCCTAGACATGTTGACTGCAGGAACTGAACCTTCCACAGTGTGACATACATGTTATGTCATAAAGCTGCTCTGGAGGAGGCTGAGGAGCATCTCTCTGGGACTAAACAGAACCATCTGTCCTGACTATTGCCATAGATCATGTCTGCAACAGAACAAAACAGAATGGGTTGAATACTTTTATCAGGTCATAAACCAAGAAATTTAAGTAAGGCACTAAAATTTTAATCAACAGGTGAATGAGGGGCTGGTTTGGTCCGGAAAAATAAGTGTTTTGAAATCTGACGAAAGACAAAAACCAGGAGGAAAGGATTTCCTGCTCAGTTTTTATCAAATCCATAAAAAACAACATAATGAAACCACTGATATTGATGTGATTGTAAAAAAACAACACACACATTTATTACTTGTCTTTTTAAACTGGTTCATTTCCAAACAGTATGAAAAAAGCTAAGGTAACCTGCCTTCATAAGGAGCAGCAGACAGACGTCGGTTTCCTGATTTCAGGAATGTTTCTTTGATATCTCAGTTCTCCAAGATTCTGGAAAAACGTTTTCCAGATGATTTAGAGAAGCAACAAAATGGTTTTAGAAATGTCCGATCAACATCTCCAGCATTATTGGATTTGGTTGAAGAAATCTCTAATACTCTAGACAATAAAAGACTGAAACTGGAACATTTTGGCATTAGAGGAGTTGAACTGAACTGGGTCACAGTTTGTGCAAACAGGCAAATATAAATCAGCTTACACAGACAGTCGTGAAGTTCCTCAGGGGTCGCTGCTAGGTCCAAAACTTTTCATACTACACATCAATGACATGGAAAGTATTTCATGCGTTTCTGCATTTTTCTGAATTTTCCTTCAGTTGTTTCTAAGTGTTAAACATGTTTTATCTTCAGAGACAATCCTATCATTAAAGACAGACCAACAGAACACAACCAGAACCAGAACATGTTTAATGATTCTGCAGTAATCCACACACACATCAGTCAGTTTAATGCAAAGATGAGACATTTATAACCTGACAGCTCAGAGTGGACGGAAACACTCCAAAGGGACAGTCTGCATAGTCCTGCTCTGGTTTAAAGTTTCACACAGAAGAAGAAGAAGAAGAGAAACATTTGACACTCTTCAGTCGTGACTTTCAGACCAAATGTTTCCAACACTCTGACCTCCTCCTCTCCCAGAGTCTGACTTCCTGCCAATCACAGGAAGACATCCGTCCATCTGTCCGTCCGTCCGTCCATCCATCCATCCATCTCTCCATCTATACATCCACAATAAAGCTCAAAATTATTCATACCCCTAGCAAATTTAAGTTTTAAACAAATGTTTACCAACATGTTCTTTCTCAGAATTAATATTTATGTCAGGCAAATCTTCTTTAAATAATTAAACGTATTTTCCTTTCCAAGGTACAAAATAAGTTTGGGTTTGGTGTCTGGGTTCTGATCCAAGGGGAGGCGGTTTGAAAATAAAACTAGCACTAAAACTAGAGAGTTTTTGGATCGTCCAAGAAATGCATCAGAGCAGACAGCAAAAAGCTGATATTTAATATACATTTGGTCCTCCCTACCAGCAGGAGGAGCCTCCTCATCCTGCTACTACTAGCTGCTAATCAGTTAGTAACATCTAACTGGTTGGTCTGATTAACTAGCATTAGCAGCTCATCAGACCTATTCTATGTTTCAGGTATCAGAAAGCTAATTAAACCATCTTTGCTCATTAATGACAGTCTGGCTGTAAATGATCCCTGAGAGATATCATTATATAATACAGTTTAATAATAAAATTACTGCTGTTAGCAATAATAATTTAAAATGAGATTTATTTTTTTTAGAACACCAAATAATATAAATATTTACATCATACTGTGGGAGGTGTGTTCTATTTCTGTAGGAACTATATTTTCTTTTTCTGTTATTTGCACCAGATGGAGTGATGCATCCAGAGAAAAGGTTGGTTCTGTCGGTCAGTAGAAACACAACTAGTACCGTACCGAGTAGAGAGAGACTGAGTGGAGCTGAGCCGGGCCACCTAAAACGAGCCAGTAGAAAAGGGGCATAAGACCAGCTCCCTGAACCTGTCTGAGCTACTGCAGGAAGAATCTGAGAGAACTACAGATTCCCCAAAAAGGAGACAATGTCCTTAATTACATAGACAAAGCAGTTTTTCTCCACTGATTAAAGAAAATTTGTTTTGAATTAAACTATTTAAATATAATTTATTTCATTGAGCTTTGCTTGGTTTGTGGTGCTTTACAGCCCCCAGCCTAATGCTAAAAACGTGTTTTGTAGAGTTGATGACTGGTAAAGAGTCACTTTACTCCTGCAACGTGACCTTACTCTGCTCTATCAGTGTTTGCCCTTTATCTCCTCTCACTAACCTGCAGAAATATATCCGCAGTCCTTCTAAACGTGCTAAATTACGCCTACGTTGCATCTCAGCTGCTAATGCTAAAGCTAAGCTAATGCTAAGATGGTAGCCACCATTAGTTCTGCTGTGTTTACTATACAGCTCACTATGTTCACGCTGCGGTCGGTTCTAGCATGTTGCCAGCGCTCATACGCACATTAATATTTGAATTAATGGTGCTTAAAGTTACATGAGGGGACGCTAAATAGCGTTGCGCTGTCCGTCCGTTCAGCCACCATCTAAGCCGCCACCTTGGTAGTCCATCACTCCATTCATTAGTCGCTGTGATGGCTAGTTAACACAACATTAAACATCAGTTGTTCAAGATGTTATTGATCTCTAATTCAGTAAATTACTCCTGAAACATGATTTTAATAAAATAATGTTGTATTTTCTTGTCTGCTCTGCATTGTGAACTGGTTGTTTGAACACCTAGCAGCTGTTGTTCTGTGTTAGACTTCAGAGCTCAATTAGCCTCATTCCAATTCATCAAAACAAACCTTGGTTCCTAAACCGACATGTTCACACTGAACTGTGACTTCACTGCATCATTTTATTGGTCGCTGGCTTCAGTTTTATTCTTTAGTTTTTTCTTTTACTATTTATGCCCATATTTTATCAGTTTTCCTCATTCTTTTCATTATTACTCAGTTGTTTAGTTGAATGTTGCTGGCCTAGTTAAAGTTTGTTGACTGAAATATTTTAACTGGAACTTGAAGTGTTCTGGTAACAAATTGCTGTATTTGGAGAGAAGTAGTTTGTGTTTATTCTGTATATGTGTGCAGGGCTTAAATGCATGAATTCACTCCTTCATCTATTGGCCTGTAACACCACACCTCACCAGGCAGGTGTTCATTGAACAATACCTGACAGAGACTGAGAGCTTATTGGCTGTTAATTCCTGATAATCAGGTGGTGACCTGACATGCTAAGTTTAATCTAAATTACTAACTTAGTTAATAATTGCCTTTGTAGCTTATTAATAGTTATTCACAGCCAAACCAAACCCATTGTTGCACATGAGTATGTCCACCAGGGAGATGCCTGAGGATCAGGAGACAGACCTGCTGGGGTGGTGGAGCCGCTGCAAAACTTAAACGGTATGCAGATCGTGGTTCGGAGACTTCCAGGAGGATGAATAATTTTGTGTTTAACCGTATGTTTCATTGAAGATAGATTTATAAATCACATAGAGAAATGAAGATATAAACTAAGATATTTACAAGACTGGAGGTCTGAATAAAACACAACTTTGTTGTTTTCTGTTGGTGACGCTGGAATAATGTGGACATGAGACATTCGTCCATATTTAGAAAATAAGTACACCTTTCTGACCAATCACAATTTATGATTACATCTCTGAGAAGACAACCTTTAACTAATTTGATATCAATGTGATTTCAGACCAAAGTCAGACCTGAAGGGGGCGCTGTGGGAAACTTTTTTCTAACCTGAAGGGGGCGCTGTGGTGCAGTAAAGTCTGACGTCACTTAACTTGCAGTACCATTGGTCTGGTGTTGAGAGAAACTATTCTTATAAGTTCTGATTTTCATCAAACTGGAGTTTTCACGTCTGTGTTTTTCTACCAGATTAAAGTTTCTGTTGTTCTTCCTGAATAGTTCTTGGTGTCAGCTTAAAGAAATCAGCCTGATTGGACCTGTCAGTTGAGTTCTGCCAACAGCCTGTGATTGCAGCGGGCTGTGCGTACCTTGAGCTCGTGGTAACATTGGACGAAACTGTGGTAGATGAAGGTGATGGGCAGCGCCAGAAGCACAATGCCGCTTACCACGCACAGCCCGCCAAGAACCCTGCCCGCCACCGTCACTGGATACATGTCCCCGTACCCCACCGTGGTCATGGAGATAATGACCCACCAGCAGGCCGCAGGGATACTGGCGTAATCCTGGTTTCCACCCTCCAGATCTAAGCCGTGCTCCAGCAGCTGGGCCAGTGCACTGAAGATTGCCATGGCAACACAAATAAAGACGAGAAGCATCACCATCTCACGGTAACACCGGCGCAGCGTCAGGCCCAGAGTCTGAAGGCCCAGGAAGTGACGGGCCAGCTTTATCACCCAGAAGATCCGCATCATCCGCAGAACGCGCAGCATGACCCCAGCTCGCTGCAGCTGCAAGTTCTCCCCCGTCAACTTTGTCATGGCAACAGAGACGTAGTAGGGCATGATGGCCAGCAGGTCAATGATGTTCAGTGGACGGCGAACAAACTCACATTTATCCTGGGACACAAGGAAACGGACCACACACTCAGCTGTGAACCAACCGATACAAACTGCTTCTATTATCCTGCACAGGGGACAGAAAATCAGAGACAAGAGCAAAAGGAAAAGAGACCAATCAGAGAGTTTAATCAGAGTTAAAGTCAATCAGAGAGAAAAAAAAACTATGTGAGTGGACCAATCAGAAAGGAGACTTGTCAGGAAAGGAGACCAATCAGAGAGGTGACTAATAATAAAAAGGGACCAATAAGGAACAAGATGGGATCAGCCAGATAAAACATAAACAGGATTAAAAGGAACTAATGGCAAAATAGGCCAACCATGGAAAGGAACCAATCATAAAGAAGATTAATCAGTTGGAGCAGGACTGTTAGAGGGGGCATGGAAGGGAAACAGCTTGGGGATGGAACCAATCAGAGAGAAAGAAACAATAGGTGAAAAATCAAGTAAATCCAGATGCCCACCAAAGGTGGGAAAAGAGACTTTAGGGTTCTGCTTCGTGTTGGGGAGTGGGTATGTTTCTGTCACGGCTATCCAGCCGGTAAAAATTTGATGGATTTTGGACCTAAGGCTTGTGATCACCACATTATACAAACATTTATTTACAATTCAATTCAGTTTCAGTTTACTTATACAGCGCCAATTCAAAACACATGTCATCTCAAGGCACTTCACAAAGGTTCTGGAATGGTGTAGGGTTGTTGGGGAGGTAAGAATAAACTTAGTTTTAGTTTGGCCATTTTAGAATGGGCTACATGTAGGGGTACTAAGTAAAATAATAAACTGATAAAGTGTGTCCATGTAGAGCCCACTGGTGGCCATTGTTATACTAAAAACCACAAGGATTGGGGGTACCTCTCTCTGTCAGACTGATTATAACCATTGGAAAAGAGAAGGGGTCATAAAGGTAGCAGAAACGGAGGGTGTGTTTGCACCTCAACCATAACTGAGCTGGTTTAGGCTAAACCTGATTCCCCCTTACTCCATCCAACAAGGAGGAGCCTCCCACTGGGGGTTTGAGAGAACAGAGCAGAGACACAAAGAGAACAAAGAAGCACTGATCCAGGAGTACTTTCTATGGGAAGGAAAAGTAAATGTTAATGGATGTAGCTCCTTTAGTCGTTTTACCTAGAAAGAAGGAACAGATAAACTCTGAGCCAGTTTTCAAGGTTAGAGTCTGAAAGAGAGCACATAGAGTTAGTCACAGTGAAAGCTCAGTCAGTAGCCATGTCTAGGAGAGAGAAAGGGTTAAAGACTGAAAGACAGGGCCACGTGGATCATTGGTAGAGGGTGAGCATTAAGTTGTTGCCAGCAGAAGCTTGGACGATGCCCCTCTCCAGAAAGGTGTCACAGGTAGACACAGAGTCAGGCCAGGTGTAGCTTCTAGGAAGAGAAAAGAGATAGAACAAAGTTAAAAGCTGAAATAACAGCAAATAACACAAAATTGAAGAGTAGTGTGAGAATGTAGCGAAGAGGGTGAAAGTGGTCATTATGTCCTCCAGCAGCCTAAGCCTATAGCAGCATAACTACAGAGATAGCTCAGGATAACCTAAGCCACTCTAACTCTAAGCTTTATCAAAAAGGAAAGTTTTAAGCCTAGCCTTAAAAGTAGACAGTTTGTCCATCTAGAGCCCACTGATGGCCATTGTTATACTAAAAACCACAACGATTGGGATACCTCTCTCTGTTCAGATTGACCATAACCATTGGAAAAGAGAAGGGTCATACAGGTAGCAGAAATGGAGGGTGTGTTTGCACCTCAACCATAACTGAGCCGGTTTAGGCTAAACCTGACTCCCCTTACTCCATCCAACAAGGGGAGAAGAAGACGGAGCTAAAATAAGGAAGATAGCTCAGGATAAACATAAGCCACTCCAACTATAAGCTTTATCAAAAAGGAAAGTTTTAAGCCTAGCTTAAAAGTAGACAGGGTGTCCGCCTCACGGACTAAAACTGGGAGCTGGTTCCACAGGAGAGGAGCCTGATAACTAAAGGATCTGCCTCCCATTCTACTTCTAGAGACTCTAGGAACCACCAGTAAACCTGCAGTCTGAGAACGAAGTGCTCTGTTAGGAACGTATGGAACAATCAGATCTCTGATGTATGATGGAGCTAAATCATTAAGGGCTTTATATGTGAGGAGGAGAATTTTAAATTCTATTCTGGATTTAACAGGGAGCCAGTGAAGGGAAGCTAAAATAGGAGAAATATGATCTCTCTTTTTCATTTTTATCATCAGTTTTCTTTTTAATTTACAAATTTTAGAACGAATGTAGAGCGCTGAAGCCAGAAACATCTCTAGAACCACCCTGAAGGCTCCTGTTCTCTGTGCTGACTGAACATCAGTGGACTAAGCTGATCCACAGGGGTCTAACCCTCTGAGGATAGTGGTCCTAATGTGTTGCTGACCAGTATAAACACGTTAGTGACCCAAGGAGGTCCAGGACCAGTCTTACCTGTGCTGGTCCAGGGTCTCTGCAGCCTTCCAGTCCGGTAAGGTACTGGCACACAGCATCCCAATGGAGATTACGACAAACAGGACGGACACCGATGCAAGGACCTGAGCCAGCAGCGAGGATGTGGGTTCCTCAAACGTCCTCCTTAGCGTCTCCAGCCAGTGATTCTGGGTCTCCTCCTGGTCTTGTTGCTCCTCCTCTGGGAAGAAATGGACAAAGCAGTCTGACAGGCGGTCATCAAGGCGGCGCTGGCAGCAGGTCTGCAGGTCAGAGCTCTCCAGGCCCCAGTACAACATCTCATTGTAGAAGGAGAGCTCACACATCTGTGGCACAAAGCGCAGCGTCCCATGTTGGACATACAGCATGATAAAGCTGAAGGCCTCAGAGTGGCGGTCAAAGAAGAATTCGTTTCTGTCTCGGTCGTAGTCGTCGCAGAGCTCCAGCAGTTCACGCTCTGATCCACATCGATGCAACCGACTGAGTCTGCTGAGAGGAAGACGCTTCATCAGCTCTGCCGGGAAGGAAAACCTGCGGCCACCAACATTGAGGGTGCATAGCCGGCTGCCAAACTTCATCTTTGCTTTAAAAGGATGCAGGGTTGTCCAAAAACTGTTTTAGGGAGAGCTCATTCTAGAGCCATCAGATCTGCTCTAGAATCTGGATGTTAAACTGGGGCAGAAGGATCTCTGTTGAAGAAACCAGTTTCTGCTTCGAACATCAAGTCTTCATGTTTATGGAAAACCCTCAGAAGCTCCAAACCAACAGCAGACAAATCTGAGTCTGGGTGGCGAGGAGCAGTGACCTACATTGGTTTCCAAAGAAGTTCTGTTGAAAGAAACTGGAGCGTCGCTTCATTGGATATTTCACATGTGAACTGAAGGAACATCTAAACAGATTCCTCAAATCCTGTCCGACTTCTGCTGCAATACATTGTCGTGTTGAATCTGAGAATGAAGAGCAGCAGCAGAACCTTGTCCTCCTCCTCCCATCTGAGAAGAGGAAGATCAGTTGAAACTGAGAAGATGAACACTTCAATTCAAAAACCCAATCTGGAACTCCTCAAAGCCCTGCATTCCTCTGTGTTCCCCTCTTCATCTCTGCTGCTGCTCCTCCTCTTCAGATCTGACCATCACTCATGGATCAGTCGTCTGCTTCACGTCACGTTTCAGTGAACATCAAAGCCACATATGAGAAATGATTTCATTATATTCTTCAAAATGAGCGCAGTAGATTCTGGGTAAACAGCTCCCTCTGCTGGCGATTTCTAATATGTTCAACCCACAGGACCCTGGTCAGACCAGCTTTGATCCAGAGTCTCTAGATTATATCTTTCAGCATCGTCAGTTTGCACACCTGTTTAAAGTGTTTACACAATGCCAGGTAGGAAAGACATCAGCAATGGTCTTTCTACAGAGAGAAAGATTATTACCCAGACAAAATGACAATTAATGGGATTATATTAAACAGAAGGTGAAACAAATTTGACTTAAAGGATCTGTGGTTTAATTCTCAGAAAAAATAAACCCTGTAACAAAAATCAGTCTCCACAGGGAGGACAGACAAGAAGACTGAGTCCCAGCAAGGTAGATCATTATCAGACGATGCTGTAACAACCTTTAAAGAATCTGTTCCACTTTTAATCTCCTCATTATCACAGAAAAACACAGTGGAGGGCAATAATTCTGTTTCTTCACCTTCACAAATTGATTCTCTTGTTCATAGTGTTACTTCATCATTGCGTGGTGCATTAGACAATGCAGCCCCCTTGAAAAAGAAGGTAATTATTCATAGGAGGCAGGCTCCCTGGTTTTAATTTGAGCTCTTTTAAAGCACAATGTTGAAAAATTGGAGAAAAATGGCGCTCTACACACCTAGAGGGTCCTACTTAATCGGGAAAAATAGCCTACTGTTGTAAAAAAGACACTTCACCAAAATAGAACAGCTTATTTCTCATCCTTAATAGAAGAGAAAAAAGAAAATCCTGGTTTCTCTTTAGTACAGTTGCTAAACTTAACACAGTCATAGCTCTGTTGAGCCCATCCATTCCCCTTAGCTCTCTCAGCTGATTCAAAATGCTGCAGCAAGAGTTCTGAAAAAAAAAAGAGAGATCATATTTCCCCTACTTTAGCTTCCCCCATTGGCTCCCTGTTTAAACCAGAAAAAAAATTTAAAATTCTCCTCCCCCACATATAAAAACCCTTAATGATTTAGCTCCATCATACATCAGAGTTGATTTTTAATGTTCCTAACAGAGCACTTCGTTTTAACTGCAGGGTTTACTGGGGGTTCCTAGAGTCTCTAGAAGTAGAAAGGGAGGCAGATCCCTTTAGTTACCAGGCTCCTCTCCTGTGGAACCAGCTCCCAGTTTTAGTCCGTGAGGGGGACACCCTGTTCTTTTTAAAGGGGGGCTTAAACTTCCTTTTTGATAAGCTTATAGTTAGAGTGGCTTAGGTTATCCTGAGCTATCTCTATGTTCTCTCTAACCCCAGTCGGTCGTGGCAGATGGCCGCTCACACTGAGCCTGGTTCTGGTTCTGCTGGAGGTTTCTTCCTGTTAAAAGGGAGGTTTTCCTCTCCACTGTCGCTACATGCATGCTCAGTATGAGGGATTGCTGCAAAGTCAACGCCAGTGACTGTCCACTGTCTCTACATGCTCATCCAGGAGGAGTGAATGCTGCAAGTCACTGACTGGATGCAATCTGCTGGGTTTCCTTAGACAGAAAAACTTTTTATTCAATTTGAATAAATAACAGAATCTGACTGATTGATAGTTAGGATTAAATGGAATGGATGAACCTGACTGGGAATCTGGATGATTAGACTGAATTGACGCTATATAAACTGAACTGAACTGAAAGCAGAGAGTTGGGGGACAGCAGCCATCGAGGACAGGAGTTGGACATCTGTGAGACAGAGCATTTCGTTAATGAAGGACAGATCTTCAAACAGTATTCTATCCACAGTTCTTCTATCTGAAGGCTGGTTTAAATGTTTAGTCCTCACTGAGGCTTTTAAGTCAAACCTTTAAAACTAAGATTAAATACAAACTTCACAGATCATCACATTTAGTTTTCAGTTCACACAGACTTAGTGGGACTTTTGATGCAGAGAACATGTTTTACATGAGCTTAAATAGTTTGATGCTTTTACACGGTCCAAGCCCAGTAGGATGATCTGGACTCTGAAGCTCCTGGTCCAAGCCCGGTAGGATGATCTGGACTCTGAAGCTCCTGGTCCAAGGCGGTAGGATGATCTGGACTCTGAAGCTCCTGGTCCAAGCCCAGTAGGATGATCTGGACTCTGAAGCTCCTGGTCCAAGCCCGGTAGGATGATCTGGACTCTGAAGCTCCTGGTCCAAGCCCGGTAGGATGATCTGGACTCTGAAGCTCCTGGTCCAAGCCCAGTAGGATGATCTGGACTCTGAAGCTCCTGGTCCAAGCCCGGTAGGATGATCTGGACTCTGAAGCTCCTGGTCCAAGCCCAGTAGGATGATCTGGACTCTGAATTCTTTTGCTGTTTCTGGGGAAACATGAAGCTGCAGAGACTCAGTTCTGAGAGGAGGGGCGGAGCCAGGGGCAACCAGCTGATCCTCAATCAGTTGGTCTGGTCACCTAACAAGGGGCGGAGCCAGACATCATCACAGTGAGAGCCTCAATAATCGCTCTCAGCTGCATCAGATACATACAGGAAGTGATGTCAGAGCAGTAAGAGGCGTAGGCAGGGTGAGGAAGTAGCAGAGCTGATCTGTGGTTACAGGAAGTGCACAAAGATGGAGGTGAAGATGCTGCTGCTACTCACTGCTCTGGGTAAGACTAAAGGTCAGGTTCTGGTCAGGGTAAAACTCGGGACTGGTTTCTGTGGACTGAAGGTCTGGTTGTGGTCAGGGTCAACAGTGCTGAGTTCCTGTTTGGGTGAGAATTTTCTCTGAGTCCTTTGGTCCATCCTTGGTGGTTCTGAGTGTGTGATCAAACACAAAATGCGGGAGAACCAAGAAGCTCAGGGCTTCAGGATTTTCTGGTTCTGAACACAGTGTGTAATGAGCTGCTGGTCCTCAGACCATCAAACAGCCCAGGCTGAATGTTCTTGGTGGTTTCTTCATGTCCGTTTCAGCTTTGTTCTCTTCATTTTTTCTGTTTGATGTTCAGGAAGCAGTAAAAACTCTTTTAGGGTTTGTTGAAGACTTGGACAGTAAACTGTTCTGAGGTCAGCTATACCACTTATGTGTCTGGTTCTGGTTCCTGCAGCACCAAAACAGGAAATATTCCGGTCCAGCAGGATAAGAGTCTGAACAGCAGAATCACTTCAGGGTAAACAATATATGACCAAGAAGCAAACCCAGACCTCCAACCAGCTGCAGCCACATACTTCAAACATCAGGGTCCGTGACCTGGTTCAGACTGTATGGTTTTTACAAAGTAGTAAGGTTCTGGTTCTTATGTCCTTCAGGTTTGCTTCCCAAAGCCGAACATGACAGTATGCAGCTTCAGACAGCGCCCTCTACAGGCTGCAAAGATAACTGCTGCCAAAACAAACATCAGGTGACTCAGGTGGTTCTCGTTGGTTCTTCTCTTCCAGAAGTGGGTAGAGCAGCAGGACGCCATCATGGCCTCTCCATGCCAGGATCTCCGTCCAACATCAGCAGGAATGACGCCACCCTGCAGCAGGTGGTCCTCAACGCCGCCCACTCCTTCAACAACCAATCAAATGACGCCTTCCTGTTCAAACCTTCAGCCATCCACAGAGCACAACGACAGGTACCGCTCACCTGCTTCCAACAAATCGTCTCGAAACTAGCTTTTTAAATTCTTGAAGTGGGTCAGAACCACCTGCAGATCATACATGTAGGAATTTGTGTCCATGGTGTTTTCTAAACAGAACTGAAGTTCTATTAGAACTTAAATTCATATAAACATGATGTGGGTCAGGGAATCAGAGATGGTCTTTCTTTTGAAACTATTTTTTACCTGAACAATGATCAAACAGAACGGCTCATATTTCACAGGCTGCAGCCATAAACAGGAAGTGACCTCATACATTCTGGACCAAACAGCTGATGTATGTTCTTTGCTGCAAGCAACATGCGGCTGACACAGCAAACAAGATATTTTCAAAATAAAAGCATGGTTGTGTGAACACTGCTTCTGCTGAGCAGATAAAATGTTTAAACCCGCAGCTGCTGGAGAACAGCAGACCGAATCTGACGGAACCAAATCTACCATGTTTCAGGTTGTCAAAGGGATCCGATACATCGTAGACTTTCAGATCTCCAGGACAGTTTGTCACAAACGGGACCACATCAAGGATCTGTCCAAGTGTGACTTGCAGCCTTCAGGTCGTCTGCACCAGGTGAGCTTCCAGGTCCGAACAGGATGTGGACCCGATGGTCTTCGTGGTCCTGACTGACTCAGGTTTAGAAGGTGATTTTACATTCTGAGCTGCAGGAACTTCTCTCCTTCGTGTTTTCCAGACGTTCCAGTGTCACCTGGAGCTTTGGGTGATTCCCTGGAAGCATCAGAGTGAAATTCTGGAGCTGCTCTGTAAACCCTGAGGCAGCAGCTGATGGAGTCGGGTGACCTGCCTCCACTGCGTGGACCCGACTGTGCCAGCAGAACAACCAGGAACATCTGATCTGCTATTTACTTCAGTAAAACTGCTGGCTTCAAATCTTTTTTCATTCTTCGGTTCCCTCAGAGATCTGTGGTCTTCACAGAACCTTTCAGGTTTTCTCTTCAGCCCACATGATGCATCCTGCTCAGAAAATCCTGTTTAAAGAGATTTCTGCAAATAAATCTATTTGTGACAACAGCATTAAACTGGTTTCTTCATGTTTTCCAGTCAGAAACCAGAACATTCACAGCTCAGCCAAGAAATGAACTGATCCAAAGTTTTTATTTAAAGATGTACAGAAGAAAGCAACCAAACATCGACAGAAACAACTGCTCAATCAAGATGAATAAAACTAGTTCTGAAAACGTCAAATATTTTCAGCAGCAGATCTAGAAACATCAGAGGACTGAGGACAAAGTTCAGGTCTGAAGCGGATGGAACCAGAATTCTTTTATGATCCAAACATTTCAGTCAAAATGAAGCTAAAGCAGAACAGGCTGATGCTCCCTGATGGTTCCACATTGAGATGAATTTTATTCTAAGAACATGATCAGAAAATTCAGCTGGAGCCTCAAACCCAGAACGTACAAGGTCCTTTACAGAACTGGATCAACCCCCCCAGTGATTCTTTTCCACTGATAGAGTCCAGTAGGCTGTTCTGTCCCAGCAAACATTACCACCAGAACATTGACCCAGAGTCAGATAGGCGGTGGTTGAAAGGTCCTGGCTGAAGAGAGATCAGTGTGAGCAGCGACCAACATGCATGTTAGTTGTTAATTAGTTGGTTAATTAGTTAGTGCAAATTGACCTGAGACTAAAGGAAACCAGCAGCTGTTTGAATGGTTCAACCAACCCTTGGATTTCACTAGTTTCAAACCAGAATCTCCGAGTCCGTCTCTCAGAACCAAGACAACAGGACCTGATGTCCTGACGACGTTCTGCTCCCTCAGTTAAAAAGTTGACTCTGAGCAGCTTATATTAGCCTTTCAGTACCTGAATATGGACTCAGCAGAAATTAAAGGTTGTTTCAGTCTTTTTGTGTGGGTTTCAGTTCTGATCCTGGTCCAAACGGAAAGAAAGACCGGGTCACCATGAGTTTCTATAACGGATGAGCAGAACCTGCGGGGGGTGATGTATGAAGCCAGTCTCTTGTCTTCACGCAGCGGTTCTTCTGCGGTTCGAGATGACTCTGGTTCTAAACTCTACGGAGGTCCAATACGGTGATGTACGGAGAACGGAAAGAGCCGATATACAAGTTCCCATCATGCTCATGGGCCTCGCTGACGTAGGCCGACACCAGACCTTTAGGATCATGGAAGCTCCGTGTGCAGATGCCTCCATCATGGAGCTCTGCCACCAAACTGTACCGAGGAACAAACTTCATCAGAACATCCTGGCTGAAGAGCTGCAGAGAAGGAAGGAGGGAAAGCAGAGAGTGAAGAACAATGGTTAGAGAAGAACCCCAGCAGGGAAACGCCACATGGTTGGTGGAGAAGAACCAGAGGGATGGAGAACACTGAGATGGTGCTCCCAGAACTTCATTTCTTCCCTCAACTTTTAACAAAACATCTCATTATAAAGTCAGTTTATTTAAAAAAAAACCAAGAAATCTCATGTACAAAAATAACCAGACTGGACCAGAACACCAGGTCCGGCAGGTACCAGAGCAGAAACCCAGCATCGAAGGTCTGTAGACCTAAGAAACCAAAGCCCTGATTTGAAGGACACAGAGGGTTTCAGCAGCAGCACGTCCTGAAGAGTTCCTGAAGAGCTCAACTGTCTCCATTAGTTGGAAATACAAGATGTTTGGACCCACCAGGACCTCTGTAGATCTGAGCACCAGGGTGGAAGGGCTTTGGACTGAGAGGTGACCGAGAACCCAATGATTGTGAAAGCAAAGCTCCAGTATTTCCTTCTGGAGATGCGAGGAACCATCCAGAAGATCAACACTGCGCTTCACCAATCAGGCCTTATAGTAGCTTGGGCCGATGGATGAGGCATACTAGAACTTTCAGACCTGAAATCCAAGCCTCATGTCCTGAGAAAAGCCAACACCGTTCATCTCCTGGCTAAGCCCATCTCTAGTGTGAAGCACGGTGGTGGCAGCATCATTGTGTGGGGATGTTTTCCTACAGCAGGAACTGGGCGACTAGTCCGTGTAAAAAGGGCAGGTTGACAGAAGCCAAATACATACCAGACCTGCTCCACAGCATCCTGGACCTCAGAGGTGACCATTCTTCTTCCAACACGACAGTAAGCCAAAGAACCCGACCGAGCCCATTCAGTTTGAGTGGGCCCGGTCCAGAACCTGGACTCAAATCAAATGTATGTATCATGTACAGGGGTTGGATAATGAAACTGAAACACCTGGTTTTAGACCACAATCATTTATTAGTATGGTGTAGGGCCTCCTTTTGCGGCCAATACAGCGTCAACTCGTCTTGGGAATGACATATACAAGTCCTGCACAGTGGTCAGAGGGATTTTAAGCCATTCTTCTTGCAGGATAGTGGCCAGGTCACTACGTGATACTGGTGGAGGAAAACGTTTCCTGACTCGCTCCTCCAAAACACCCCAAAGTGGCTCAATAATATTTAGATCTGGTGACTGTGCAGGCCATGGGAGATGTTCAACTTCACTTTCATGTTCATCAAACCAATCTTTCACCAGTCTTGCTGTGTGTATTGGTGCATTGTCATCCTGATACACGGCACCACCTTCAGGATACAATGTTTGAACCATTGGATGCACATGGTCCTCAAGAATGGTTCGGTAGTCCTTGGCAGTGACGCGCCCATCTAGCACAAGTATTGGGCCAAGGGAATGCCATCATATGGCAGCCCAAACCATCACTGATCCACCCCCATGCTTCACTCTGGGCATGCAACAGTCTGGGTGGTACGATTCTTTGAGGCTTCTCCACACCGTAACTCTCCAGGATGTGGGGAAAACAGTAAAGGTGGACTCATCAGAGAACAATACATGTTTCACATTGTCCACAGCCCCAAGATTTGCGCTCCTTGCACCATTGAAACCGACGTTTGGCATTGGCATGAGTGACCAAAGGTTTGGCTATGGCAGCCCGGCCGTGTATATTGACCCTGTGGAGCTCCCGACGGACAGTTCTGGTGGAAACAGGAGAGTTGAGGTGCACATTTAATTCTGCCATGATTTGGGCAGCCGTGGTTTTATGTTTTTTGGATACAATCCGGGTTAGCACCCAAACATCCCTTTCAGACAGCTTCCTCTTGCGTCCACAGTTAATCCTGTTGGATGTGGTTCGTCCTTCTTGGTGGTATGCTGACATTACCGTGGATACCGTGGCTCTTGATACATCACAAAGACTTGCTGTCTTGGTCACAGATGCACCAGCAAGACGTGCACCAACAATTTGTCCTCTTTTGAACTCTGGTATGCCACCCATAATGATGTGTGCATTTCAATATTTTGAGCAAAACTGTGCTCTTACCCTGCTAATTGAACCTTCACACTCTGCTCTTACTGGTGCAATGTGCAATCAATGAAGACTGGCTACCAGGCTGGTCCAATTTAGCCATGAAACCTCCCACACTAAAATGACAGGTGTTTCAGTTTCATTGTCCAACCCCTGTATGTATCCTATGCTGAATAATTCAACCGTTAACTCAGTACCTGGATCTACAGCAGCTATGCCTCAGCACCTTCTGAGAGAACATCTGGGCTTTAATATGTGTAGAGATGATCTGTGAGGGCGTTACAAGGTTCTAGATCATTCTCAGGAGGCTCTGGAGTCTGAACAGGTTTATTACAGGACATTACCTAAAATAGCTGATGATCCAAAACCTGGTTCTGTGGTCTTCATAAAACATTTCCTCCACACTGAATCCTTCCAGAGACCCTTCGTTATAAACACAGACGTCCACCAGCTGATGTTTCCTTTATGAGAACGTCACAGCATCACTGGGAACTGTCTCGGCACCAATCTAATCCAACGTCTCCTGAAACACCCAAAACATCTGAGCTGGAGAGGATCTGCACAGACGAATGGGAAAAAATGGCCAAAGCTTGGAGAGACCTGGAGACCTGAGGCTGTGAATGCTGCCAGAGAAGCTTCAACAACACACTGAGCAAGGCTGGCAATGTGTCCTCCTGGAGTACCGTCTTCAGAAACCTGAGGAGCAACATGGATCCTCCATGCATACTGCTACACGTCTCAATCTGGAACATGCTAGCACGAAACGCTGCTGAAACCAACTAATCCCTGCATCCCATGTCCTGGTCTGGATCAGAACCACCTTTGGTCTCTGCCGTGGATCAAAGCTCTTCTCAGCTGTTAGAAAAGCATCGCTACCCTGATGTCAACAAATGAGACTTTATCTACCTTTAATGTGACCTTCGACCTGGAAAACTCAACTGAAACAGTTAAGCGCAAAATAACATAAAATAATGCTGTTGTGTAAGTAAGTACACCCTGAAACTAAGACCTTGTTGAAGGAATTAATGACTCCATTACAGAACTCCGTCTTATACATCCTCATTAGTTCAGTTTTTCATTTTCCCAGCTGGTCAAAGTGGGAACTGTTCAGGTCAAAGGTCACTTTAAAGGTTTCTCCCCTTTTACCTTGAAAATAAATTTCTTGACCCAGGGTCTCTGGGACAGGAAGTCCAGCATGGAGAACCCAGGGTTGGGTCTCACTGCAGACATGGTCACCCAGTAACCTCCAGTGGAGCTTGGACGGATGTTGTCAGGAAACCCAGGCAGGTTGTCCACGAACGTGTCCATCCCTCCCTTGTTTAGCCCAGCTACATGGACTCTGGGACAGAAACAGAATCAGTCTGACCTGAGACGGAGCAGTCTGTATTTTACTCAAACCAGATGTTAGAATTATATTACACAAAATATAACTTCCACACCTGGAACAAATGTCAGGCGGGTTACCTGCGGATCCGGGCCATCGTGGTCTCTGCCACCAGAACTGACTCCTCATCAGGCAGCAGCTGGATGCCGTTTGGGAACCTGAGGTTCTCCATGACCACTGTCAGCTCTTTGGTCTCCGTATCGTACTCCAACACTCTGAGACAGATAAACACAGGAGCAGTTACAGAAAAGCAGACCTTTATTTTGAAAAATCTACAGTTTCCTTCTTGTTGGTCCAGCAGGTTAACTTTAGACTTTATGTGTTACTGTTTCAGACTCAAAGATCTGGATAAATTTTGGCTTTCAGCGTGTGACATGTCAGTAACGTGGCGAGGACTCTATTGACAGGTGCCGTTTCCTACCGTCCGTCAGCAGTTGCCTCCATGATGAGGTGCAGGTAGTCCTTGCGCTGCCACCTGCTGCTGGAGTCAGTGAAGTACAGTTTCTTTCCGTCCTGCGTCACGGTCACGTCGTTGATGAAAGACAGCTTCCTGCCGGCGACCACCTGACCACCCGACACCAACTGGATCGCTGCACCTGCAGAGAAAGAAATGCTCAGCTCTCTTCCAAGATGGCAGCAGGTGAGAAGAGGGGTGGTCGGTCAGAGCTCACCTGTCGTGGGGTTGACCTCGAACAGACCCAGGTAGGCGTCGGCTACAAACAGAGTCCCGTTGGGTCCGACTCTGATCCCCAGAGGCCTCCCACAGGTGGGCTCATCTTCTCTGGAGCCTGCAGGAGGTCAGGGACCCAACAATAAGGCTGCAGTCACTTTCAGCCAATCAGAGCCCTGAAACCTTTGGTCCAGTCCAAACCCTCTGAACCGGGTTCGGACAGGACCAAATCAATTAAGTGTATCTGCCTGCAGATAATTATAAATGGCACATACAGAGTATGACCACCAGGTGGTGCTCAATGACTGAACATTTGGGGCATGAATACATACTGAAGAATATTTTCAGCACTCAACTATGGACCAGTACCACCAGCAGGGGGCGTATAACTTCACAGACTAAAACTGTTCATAACTTCAAAGGTCAGAAGAAAAGTTTTCTGCTGGTTTTGGCCAGGAATCAGTTCCCTCCTTCCTGGAAACACAAATCCAGCAGTGTCCAGAACACCAGAACATCTGAACAGACCTGCAGTCACCATCGACTGGGTTTTAAATGAACTGCAAGAGCTCTGACATCCAGAAATTTGAACCTGTGAGAACAGACCGCAGCTACACTTTCAGCTCATGTTCTCTCATCAGCAACCAGTCCTGTGAAGTGGTTCTGGTCACCCGCTCCGTCTCTTTGGACTGACCCCACATAGAAGCCAACGACTGAGTGAAGCTACAACACGGATTGCTCAAAGACACGTTGGCAGGCAGAAGCACAAGCTCCACTGCGACAGACGCGCCTCAATGTGAGGTTTTTAATCAAGCTTTAGATGATGTCTGGCTTTATATCTCTATCTGTCCGTCCATCTACTGCTTATCTAAGATCGGGTCACAGGGGCAACAGGTCCAGGACGTGCTCGGGAATCCTCCGAACCAATGCTCCCAGGAGGCATCCTGGTCAAATGCCAGAACCACCTTAGACTTATTATGATGTGAAAGAGCAGCGGCTCTAGCTCAACTTAGATTATTTCTACAGCAGCAACACATGAGAACAACTGTCATCTGTACTGACGCAGTTCTGATTGGTACACTTCATACCAGTACGGTCAGAGTCAGACCAGTTCAGCCAGTTCCAATAAATATAGTTCCGTTGAATAAAGTTCAATCTAAGGGTTTTTACCACATGGTGCCCTGCCGAGTGTCGTCACTGTGACGATTCTCCGTCCAATCAGCTTCAGAATTTTCCCATCAGCTGTTCCAGTAAAGAAGATGTCTAGAGACAGAGAAACGGACTCAGGTCAGTCTGAAACCGGACTCTGGTGCCACCCAGAACTGAGGCGGAGGATGAAGCTGCTCACTGACCCCCAATGTTGGCGATGGACTCTGGTCCGAGGATCTGGTCTTCGTAGAGTCTCTGGGCCTCTCGGAGCTTAAGGTTTGGCTCCCAACAGCCCTTCATTAGGGGTGGCTCCTTCAGACTGCAGCAGCAGGAACAGCCAGTAGGGGGCATCGCGGGCCATCAGGTCATGGAAAACAAGAGAAAATGTTCAGGACCAGGGGCCTCATGTACGAAGCGTGCGTACGCACAAACACCTCGCGGCGCAACGTTTTATGCACAACTTGGCATGTAAAAAGATGAACGTTGTGAGAAAATGGTGGAAATCCACTCAAACTTTATTAATTAACAATAATAAACTACAGACACCTGAGCCTCCCCTAAATTCACTGGAATATGACTCCATCCAGTTTAATTCATGGAGCATCAAACCTGATGTTTCATGACTTTGAGTTTATATGGTTTAAACCAGAGCGATGAAACTGAATCACATTCAGCCTCAATAATGTAACACACCTCAGAAAATGATGGAAACAACCTCAGAAAATGATGGAAACTGTGGAAAGTCCCCTGTAGATGGAAATGCTCATCAGTCTGAGCTGTGAGGAGCAGAAAATGGATGAGAATCATCTAAGGCAGTGGTTCCCAACCTTACTGATGTGTGTACCCTCTCCAGTGTTTCCCCTAGGATTCTGGTTTTGGGTGGGTGGTTGGTTTCACAGAACGTTTTATTTATATATATATATATATTTATATATATATATATATATTCTTCAACCTGCTGTATTTTTATATCATTTCCATATCTCTATCTTCTTTAACTGTCTCTCCATCTTTCTGTCTCTCTTTATCGCATCTTTTATCTGTTTCTGACTCTTTCCATCCTTCAATCTTTATCTGTTGTCGTTCTCTTGTCTATCATGTATGTATTTAATTACCAAGCCCAGTCTTATAGAGCCCACGGGATTATTACACCTCCGACAGCCAAGCCAGGTCAGAACCTTTTATTGGGTGGTGACTGGACTTTAGCTGCGTGTCATGAAACACTTGGGCTATTTTGTGTACTTCTTCCTTCACCATATGTACCAGGAGGAGGAGAGTTATCACTGCTGCTGCTCACAGGAGAGGAAGTGCTGCCATCAGAACTAAATTTGGCGCTTTTTAAAACTGCAGATATCCTTGCCTGGTCCCAGGTTTTAGCGACATGTTTTTCTGTCTGCTGTCGGGACCTTGTGTTCACCTGCATGTGACGCACGTAATTCAGTGTGTCTGCGTCAGTGTGTCACTATGTCTGTTTTAGTTTGTTTTCATCATTTACCTGAGCTTTAATGAGACACCTGAGATTGCGTATCCTCGATAAGCCTTAATAGATCAGCAGATCAGAGTGGAAACAGCTGTTACTGTTCTCTCTTTTCTGGTAGCGGAGCATCGTGGAGGTGAACAGCAATGACACCCCTGCTCTAGTCTTTCCCACCGGTGGTTGTTTTATTGTTCCTTTTTGCTCCTTTGGTTGATAAAAGCTTGGTGTATTTTGCACCTAGGTCCCAATGAAGCATCACACATCCAACGATTATCTCTACTAACTGATGATATTTACCCCTCATCTTGGAAATAAAATATTAAATGTTTCCATGTACCCCCTGCAATGCAGTCATGTACCGCTAGGGGTAAGAGTACCCCTGGTTGGAAATCACTGATTTAAGGGACACTTTCATTCTCCCTGAGAATAAAATGGTGTCGGATCAGCAGATTAACTCCTAACAAGTCAGGTTTGATGGTTCCTAAAGTGGACCAGCTGGAGACAATCATCACACATGTCCATAAATAGCTGCTAAAGTTGCTCCTAACTGTGGAACGATGGCAGCTTTGGTTCAGCTGGAGGACATCACCAATGGAAGAAGTTAGAGATCCTCCTGAGCTGCTGGTACATGATGATGCATGACTCATCAGCTGGTTCAGATTGTCCAGGACAATCATCTTGGAGCTCTGCATGGAGCTGGCCTCAGTGGTCCAGAGGGAAACCAGGAGGAACCGTGGGTCTCCAGTACCAGTTCCAGTTCTCACTACCCTGCGGTTCTTTCAACCGGAGCTTCTCAGAGGGAGCTGACTGACAGATCGGGTATTTAACAGTCATCCCTGAACCGGGCCATGCCAGCCATATGGGTCGGCCTCATCCAGATGTTGCTCAGATATAGAAAGTTATAGAAAACTGTGGCCTCTCATTGCAGCGAAGAGCTGATTTCGAAATTTAATCAGAGCTACAGACTGGACCCCATCCTGCTATAGGGGCCCCATCTGGAAGTCAATATGCTTTAGTGAATAGAAAAAAACTCATTCAATAAATGTTCAACCTATTAGTGATGCACAGATGTGTCTCACTAATAAACGATGTCTCCTCAGCTCATGATTCCTTTTACTATAATGATAATTATAAAAAATTATTCTAATTCTAATATTTGTGTTGGGGCCAAAACCTCCATCAGGCTCCTGTGTGATGGAGGCTTCTAGATCATTACTGGTGGGACGTCCTGAATGGTTTTAAAGGGTTTAAGTTCTTCATAGTGTGTGGTGACAGTCTTCCTCATAGAAATATAGGAGACATGTTCACCTCATTATGATGATGCGGTCTACATTACTCAGTGTTGAGCCCCCCCATGGGTTACAACATGGATGAACACAGCCTGAACTGAAATAGTCATAAAAAACATAGTCTGGGGAAAAACGTCTTTTTTCGTTGTCTTTGGGGCCCCGCCCAGGATCAAAATTTTTTTTGGTTCAAACCAAAAAAGAGAGCGTAAAAACCAAAAGAGCAAGTCAACCAAAGATTTTTGACATGCGCAAAAAAAAGTTTGTTTTCAAATATTTTTTTCTCTTCATGAGAAAAAATGATTTTCTTTTTTAAAAAAAAAAAGTTTTTTTCAATTTTTTTTTTCCCCCAAAAAAAAATTTTCCATTAAAAAAAATTTGTTACAAAATCTGAAATTTTTGATCAAAACTTAATTTTTTTTGATTGGAATTTTTTTTTTCTTAAAAATATTGGACAAATTTACCTCCATAGGCAACAATCCAGGGATAAAGCTTCTGCAGATTTGCTTCTCTACAAAGCAGCACGAGGAAGCCCTTAGCTCTCTTATCCCATTTCCTCCAACGGGTTTTCCGACGTAAGGGTAGACTGAATGGCAACAGGGAGAGTATTTGGGGGGCTGCACTTTACTCATGCAGCGGTGGAAAAACAACGCCGTATTGCTGACTCTGGACATGATCCATGACCAATTTGATTGTGAGTAACGCATGTTTATGTTTGTAAAGAGGAAACGACGGTCAAAGATGTGACAAGGAGACGGCACAGCCAGGCACAGGCGGCATCTTTTCCTACAATTTCATCCAAATTAATTGTCAAACAGCATCAAAATGTTTAAACGTAGCTTATTTACATGCTCATTACGTTGATTTGCTCATTAGGTTTACCTTATCTCTATATTAATAATTGTATGATTGTTCTAGACGTTTATGTTCTCATTAACTCGACTGTTTAGGGGGTGGATCTCTGCACCATGGAGCTGGTAGCGTTTTATTCATTCTGTTCATTGGAGGAGAAGATCTCTCCTTTCTCTCCGTCTTTCCTCCATCTTCTCTGCTTCAGACACTCTTAGGCTCTCTAAAAGTCCTCCTCACTACTCTGAACATTTCCTCACGTTAGGAGCTCTCTGAAGGCCTCAGATGCTTCCTCAATAACTTTTATTTGACTGAGGGAAAAATCTGAGAAAATCTGAGATTTGGAGAAATTTAAAGATTTTTCTTAGAATCACGTCACTAGGAGCTACTTTAAGTCTCAGGGTATTTTAGCCATCAACTTTTAGTATGAAAGCTGCACACTCTTTTATCCATGAGCCCTCTGATGAAGATAATCCTTGAAGTTCAGTTTTTACTGAAAATCAAACTGAAACGTTAAACTTTTTATTAATCTAACTTTCTAGAGCACTTACCCAATCAGGTGGAAAATAATTAGCTTTCTAGAAAAAACGGAAGGACAGACAGAAAATGATTAAAATATACAAAGAACCAAAATGATTCATGAACAGAGTGGACAATTAATTATCATGTCTCTGATGATCAACAGTTTCCTGGCACAACCTGTAGGTGTCGCCAAATCGACCTGTTAGTCCAGAATGCAACATTTCCATTTCCAGTCGGTTCATAATTAAAACATCTGGAGGTTTTAAAGGGGAAAATGGCGTACAGCAGGTGTTTGCAGATGAGGCCTCAGGTTCTGGTCTATTTCAACTAATTTTCAGGAGTTTAACTCAAAGTATTTCAGGTCAAAATGTTCCAGATGGATCTTTCATCAGAACTGCCTGTCCTCTGCTCTGCCCCCTCCGGTATGAGGAGAGAAGGGTGTGTAGCTGGTGTACCAACACAGTGGCTAGATGGTACCTGCTCCTCAGACATGGAAAAGGTGACGGTTAAATGCAGGCCCATCTATCTCCTGAGAGAGTTCACCATAGTCTTGGCAACTGATGTCGAGCCTCAGCTACAGCCACGAATGAGGTGGTTGTCTACTCTGCTCTTGTCAATGTTAGATCTCTAGCAAACAAAACGTTTATACTGGATGACCTTTTTACTGCAAGAGAGTTGGATTTTATCTTCCTGACGGACTTGTGGCTTTGAGATGATGAGTTTGACCTGTTCCCATAACGCCTCCAACGCAAGACTCCTTGATCTTGATCAGCTCTTTAATTTGGATCAGTTAGTGAGTGCTCCAACACATGAAAAGGCTCACACCCTGAACTTGGGTTTAACTTAAGGGTTACATGGAGATGTTGATCAGCTCCTGGAGGATTTTAACTTTGTCTGTTAAGGTATTTTGGATGTTGTTGCTCCTCTAAAGACTAGACGCTGTAAACCAGCTCCACAGCCGTGGCTCAATGAACACACTGGTGCACTTAAAAGCACCTGCTGGAGATTATGGAAGAAGGACAGGCTTCACATTTCTCTGGAGATATTAAAAACGGTTTAATTGAGTATCAGGCTGCTGTTCTGGCCCAGTTTAACATCAGCAAGCCTCAAACTCTTAAAACTCTCTGACTCCATAGATTCCTCCTGTCTGACTCCTTCTGTTTCACTCTCAAATCTTTTTAAAATGTTTTATTGATAAAGTGAGTGCTGTCAGGGGTTACCCTTACCTTGGTAAGTGGTCTGCACTTGTATTATGCTTTATCAAGTCTGAGGACTCCAAAGCACTTTACAGCAGAACCATTCATTCACCCATTCACACACGGACAGTGGTAGGCTACATCGTAGGTACTCCACCAGTGGGCTACAACCGCATTGTAACTTGCCCATGGGCAGACTGACAGAAGTGAGGCTTGACTAACAAGGCAGATTAAGCGTCTTGCCCAAGGACACAGTGACCGAGACGGATGGAGCGGGGGTTCGAACTGGCAACCCACTGGGAATAGGACGAACCTCTACCACCTGAGCCACCGTTGCCTACCTTGCACCCCTGATCCTGCTACTTGACCTGTATTTCCAGCTGGAGTAGAATATTTTGAGCCTGTGACTACCTCTGAGATTTCTGACATAAGCCCTCTTTCCATTGCTTGCAGAAAGCATCAGGCTTTGTTATGCCCAGGTCGATACTAATTTACCTGGGTAATTTCACTTTCCCAGGGCTTTACTTTCTCGGGTAAATGGTCCTGGTCTGGAGATGGTCTTTTCAGCTTTTCCCGCGATTTGTTAAAGGGGCAGAGCTGTATTCAGCGAGGTTTGGCACCAGCATCTGCAGTAATGTCAAAGGTTGCTATACAAATGAATCGTTTTATACCATTAATGTGTCACAAAAAGTAGTTTTAAGATGTTTTTAAGTAAGAAAGTAGACCTCATAACTTCATCTGTGCACTCCGTTCATCCAGAATGAGCCTACAATGAAATGTTCTGTCAGAGTTTTCGGAGCAGCGGAGCTCCGCTTACAGGCTGGCTGAGCTAAGCTAAGCTAAGCTAACTGGGCGGCTGGACTGGGACTTCCCCACTAACTACTGCCTGATCTCGACCCAGCACTCTGGGATTTCCCGCTACCTGTTATCTATTTGGGGCGGCTAAAAGTGAATATAAAGTGTTTAGTAGGTACAGGGGTTGGACAATGAAACTGAAACACCTGGTTGTAGACCACAATAATTTATTAGTATGGTGTAGGGCCTCCTTTTGCGGCCAATACAGCGTCAATTAGTCTTGGGAATGACATATACAAATTCCCCGACAGTGGTCAGAGGGATTTTTTAAGCCATTTTCTTGCAGGATAGTGGCCAGGTCATACGTGATACTGGGTGGAGGAAAACGTTTCCTGACTCGCTCCCCCAAAAAACCCCAAAGGGCTCAATAATATTTTAGTTTGGGACTGGCGGGCCCATGGGAGATGTTCAACTCACTTTCAGTTCATAAACCAATTTTTTACCAGTTGTGTGTGTTTTGGGGCCCATTGTCCACCCCTGATACAGGGCACCCCTTCAGGATACAATGTTTGAACAATTGGAGCAAGGGTCCTCAAAAAATGGTTCGGTAGTCCTTGGCCGTGACGCCCCCATTCTAGCAAAAGTTTTGGGGCCAAGGGGGAAAACCCCATGATATGGCAGCCCAAAAACCACCCATGATCCCCCCCCAGCTTCACTCTGGGCAGCAACGTCGGGGGTGGTAGCTTTTTGGGGGGTTCTCCACACCGTAATCTCCAGATGTGGGGGGGAAAACAGTAAAGGTGGACTCATCAGAGAACAATACATGTTTACATTGTCCAGCCCAAGTTTTGGCTCCTTGCACCTTTGAAATGACTTTGGCATTGGCATGAGTGCCCAAAAGGGTTTTTGGTTTTATAGCACCCGGGCCGTGTATATTGACCTGTGGAGCCCCCCGACGGAAGTTCTGGGGGGAAACAGGAGAGTTGAGGTGCACTTTTAATTCTGCCGTGATTTTGGGCAGCAGTGGTTTTATTTTTTTTTGGATACAATCCGGGTTAGCACCCCGAAACATCCCTTTCGAGAGTTTCCCTCTTGCGTCCACAGTTAATCCTTTGGGATGGGTTCGCCCTTTTCTGGTGGATGCGCTTCCCGGGTCCTGGGCCTGAACCCAAAATTTGGGTTTTTCCAAGGGCCCCCGACCACCCAAAATTTGTCCTCTTTTTAAACTCGGTATGTCACCCCTAATGTTGTGTTTTCATTTCAATATTTGGCAAAACTTGCTCTTTCCCTGTAATTGAACTTCACCTTGCTCCTTATGGTGAAATGTGCAATTTAAAGAAGACTGGCTACCAGGCTGGTCCAATTTAGCCATGAAACCTCCCACACTAAAATGACAGGTGTTTCAGTTTCATTGTCCAACCCCTGTATGTGGCAAATAAGTGCAAGAACCAGAAAACAAAGCAGAATATTTTTCGCCTGACATTTGTGACATTTTAAGTTATTGAATAATGGAAGGAATTAATCAACTTTATAACTCTAAAGCTCCTCATCATCTAATATTTATCAGATGAAATAAAAAAAATAAAAAAATTATATATTAACTTTTAAAGGGAACAAAGGAGTAATGCCGTCTGCTGGAATAAAGGTGTATTGCAGTTTTCTTTACAACTTCTCCAGACGTCATTAGGCTGATTGAAATAAATGGTCCTTGGCAATGGAAAAAGAAGGTAGAGAATTCTCTGGGATTGCTATTAACCTGGTAAAACAAATCCTGTCATCTGCAGATTTTCCCCCAACGCAGGGGAATGAAAATTTTTTTTAGTCTTTCGTAAAACCAGACGGTTTTGATATAGTTTAAACCAGTCCGTGGGGAAGTGTTTACCAAATAGTATGTCTTCAGCAATGTGATGGAAAATTGCCCTGTTGTTGTCAAGACATTGTGCAAATATATGATTGTCCGACTGAAGCCATCAATGCATCCATGAAAGACCATTCTCCACCTCACCAGTTTATGGTTTCCATCAATGTGCCTGTAGGGAACAAAGCTGTAATTAATATTTAAGCCTTCTTGCCCAAGTTTGAGAACTTCAGACTAAAGCCCTTTATGTGTTTAGTTAATTCTTGATCAAGTGATTGATTTCTGCAACAAAACATATTTCTAAATTGTATTATGCTAACAAAAAACATTGAAATCAAAATAAATTACCATACTTCAATTTATGTTTTTTAATGCTATTCATAGTCACAGGGGATTGTGGAGTATTCTACAAGCACCTGTGCTAAAGAGTAATTTATTTAATATACAGTATTAAGAACAAACTCACCATAATTGATTTGGAGTTTGAACATTGTAGATTCTTCTGCGAATTGTGTGGCGACGGCGGAAAGCCCTTCCAATTGGATCCAGATGTTGCAGGCAAAGTCTCACACGCCAGCGCTGAATTCTAATGTTGCGTGATCGAAGGCCTCCTAATACATATCTTTCCCCTACATTTGGAGTAGTTTGAAGAATCTCCCTGACAATACCAGCCAAGGCCTCATCAGACATTTCTGAATAGGTTATTGGTCCTATTTCAAGTTCCTGCCTGTGCCTGTACAATGTTCTTCTGTTTATTCCAAAGCATGCAGCCATTCTTTGCCAGCTCATTCCCAAGGATAAACAGTAGGTTATTTGACCACATTGTATGTTGTACCTGGGGCGACCAGAAAGACCAGTTCTTACTATTGGCGGCACTCTTGAAAAAAGCAGGTCCCTTTGCCTGATTTCCATAGATCTTGAATGTTCATACGAATTTATAACTGACAAAAAAAACACATGCAGAGACCTTCCAGAACTTCTAACACTTGTTGATTGGCACTCTTCTAATTCCTGGGATATTGAGAGAAACCTTAGACTGTTTGTGCAAATCCTCTAAGCTCATAAATTAATCTATCCATGATTGTACTGTCATGCCCAGACACTCCCACGCCTTCAGTTTATCTTAAAATGTTCAGAACACACCTCATTGCATTAGTAAAAAAGAACATCATCTTCATTACCACTTACATTGATGACAAAAAGCTGAGTTTGAAAAACAAGAACAATAAGGAACAAAACATGGCTGACTTAGTAGAAAATCTAAACAAAATCAAAAAAATAAAATCAAAGCAGAAACAAAGTGATGCTGCCCAAACCCTAAATAGCACAAATTTAGCTAGTAGCAGTGTCAATGGGCATGTGATTGCTTTTAAAAGTTGCAGACCAATAAGACAATGCGAATTTAAACAGTCTTCCTGTTTAACCAAAGCAAGTTCCTTTGCTAAAAAGTTGTTAGTTTTTGTAAGAGAGTTTGTTGGTATAAGAATAAGAAGGTTTTGCTGGTGTTTATAAGAGAGTTTGGTGCCAGCCACTGCATCCCCTATGCTCACCTTCCAGCTGCCAATCGCCAGTGAACAAGACTCCAATGAGGCGCAGTCATTACTGATCGAAGAATCAGTCTCTTTACTATATATATGCTTCTAATAGGTAAAATTATCAGGCAGCATAGGATAAATTTTCACTCTTACGCTGATGACACTCAGCTTTACTTATCCATAAATCCTGATGAGCTCAATCAGTTAGATAGACTACAAGCATGTCTTGAAGACATAAAAACTTGGATGACTTTAAATTTTCTGCTTCTAAATTCAGACAAGGAGAAGTTGTCAACTTTGGAGTCTTTAAAAAAGAAACTGCTTAATCAATCACTTAACCTGGATGGCGTTAAATTGACCTCTGGTAATAAAGTAAAACACCTTGGTGTTATTTTTGACCAGGACATGTCATTTAAATTCCATATTAAGCAGGTTTCTAGGATTTCCTTCTTTCATCTCCGGAACATTGCCAAAATTAGAAATATCCTATCCAGGAGTGACACTGATAAACTAGTCCATGCATTTGTTACTTCAAGGCTGGACTATTGTAATTCTTTACTATCAGGATGTCCACAAAATGCAGTTAAAAGCCTTCAGCTGATTCAAAATGCTGCAGCAAGAGTTCTGATGAAAATTAAAAAGAGAGATCATATTTCCCCTACTTTAGCTTCCCTTCATTGGCTCCCTGTTAAATCCAGAATAGAATTTTAAATTCTCCTCCTCACATATAAAGCCCTTAATGATTTAGCTCCATCATACATCAGAGATCTGATTGTTCCATATGTTCCTAACAGAGCACTTCGTTCTCAGACTGCAGGTTTACTGGTGATTCCTAGAGTCTCTAGATGTAGAATAGGAGGCAGATCATTTAGTTATCAGGCTCCCCTCCTGTGGAACCAGCTCCCAGTTTTAGTCCGTGAGGCGGAAACCCTGTCTACTTTTAAGGCTAGGCTTAAAACTTTCCTTTTTGATAAAGCTTATAGTTAGAGTAGCTTTGGTTATCCTGAGCTATCTTCCTTATTTTTTACCTCCGTCTTTTTCCCTCCCTGTTGGATGGAATAATGGGGAATCAGGTTTAGCCTAAACCGGCTCAGTTATGGCTGAGGTGCAAACACACCCTCCATTTCTGCTACCTGTATGACCCCTTCTCTTTTCCAATCGTTATGGTCAATCTGACAGAGAGAGGTATCCCAATCGTTGTGCTTTTTAGTAAAACAATGGCCATCAGTGGGCTCTAGATGGACAAACTGTCTACTTTTAAGGCTAGGCTTGAAACTTTCCTTTTTGATAAAGCTTATAGTTAGAGTGGCTTAGGTTATCCTGAGCTATCTCTGTAGTTATGCTGCTATAGGCTTAGGCTGCTGGAGGACATAATGACCACTTTCACCCTCTTTACTACATTCTCACACTACTCTCCAATTTTGCATTATTTGCTGTTATTTCAGCTTTTAACTTTGTTCTCTCTCTTTTCCCTTCCTAGAAGCTACACCTGGCCTGACTCTGTGTCTACCTGTGACACCTTTCTGGAGAGGGGCATCGTCCGAGCTTCTGCTGGCAACAACTTAATGCTCACCCTCTACCGATGATCCACATGGCCCTGTCTTTCAGTGTTTAACCCTTTCTCTCTCCTAGACAGGACAATTGACTGAGCTTTTACTGTGACTAATTGTATGTGCTCTCTTTCAGACTCTAACCTTGAAAACTGGCTCAAAGTTTATCAGTTCTTTCTTTCTAGTTGAACCGACTAAATGAGCTACATCCATTAACACACATTTTACTTTTCCTTCCCATAGAAAGTACTCCTGGTAAGCCATCAGATGTTAATACGGGCAAAGCTTTTTTAAGGAAAGCTGTGGGTAAAACATCGAGACAGCAGGAAGAAAAGCTTAGTTGCTGTACGATTTCTTCTAAGTTTTTGTAGTTTATTTGGTGAAATTGGGAAATTTTGTCAAAATCAGTTCTAGTTGGAGACAACTTTGATTCTGGAGCTGATGTGGATGTGGGTTTTTCAGTGAAGAAGTTAGCAAATTCATTGCAGGCCCTGGTAGAGTGGAGTTCCGATGCTACAGTTACAGGAGGGTTTGTTAACCTGTCGACCGTGGCAAATAAGGCACGAGCATTGTTAATGTTTTTGCTAAAGATCTCAGAAGAGAAAGATTCCTTTGCATTTTTCAGTTGTAGGTTATATCTGTATAGTCTCTCTTTATAGATAATGTAGTGAACCTGGAGTCCAGTCTTTCGCCACCTGCATTCAGCTTTTCGACACTCCTTTTTTTCATTTCTGACTGGTGGAGCACTTCTCCACGGAGACTTTTTCTTTCCACAAACGACTTTCACCTTAATTGGAGCAACTGAATCAATGATGTCTGAGATTTTAGAATGAAAGTTATCTACCAGCTCATCTAAAGTGTACAGAGCAAAGTGGAGGTAGAAGAGTAAATCTGGTTAAAGGTTTCAGCAGCACCGTCCTTAAAGACGCGTTTTCTTATAATGTCTCTTTGGCTAACTGAGCCATTGGAGATGATGCTTTCAAAAATAACAGAAAAGTGGTCAGATAGGGCCACATCAGTTACAGACACCTTGGAAATGTTTAGACCCTTAGTGATGATCAAGTCCAAAATATGTCCCTGTTTGTGCGTTTGCTGTTTAACATGTTGAGTCAAACCAACATCTATAAGAGAGTCACATAGATCTATTGCACTTCTGTCTTCAGGATTGTCCATGTGAATGATGAAGTCTCCCACAGTAATTAAACAGTCATAATCAACACATATCACAGATAAAAGCTAATTAAAACCACTGAAAAAGTTTGTTTTGGACTTGGGAGGCCTGTAAATATTCAAGAACGTGGTTCGGACCAGGCTCTTTACCTGGAGAGCCATTTGTTCAAAAGAGTCTAATCTTTCCAGAAATACCTTTTTACACTTTAGTTAATCTTTAAACAATGTGGCCACTGTGGTGTTTCAGACAAGCAGAAATAAATGAACCTGTAGCTATAAGGGTCCTGAGGCCATCTTGGTTATGGTTGTTATCCTGTATGGTGGATAATGTTGTGCTTGCTGTGTCAAGTAAAGGAATAACCATGCATCTCTGAATAGTTTTTTTTATTCGGACTTGTGTATCATACACAACAGAATGAGGATGGGATATTCAAGCTGGAAGACACAGAGTTCGCGGACAGAGCGACTCCCTTAAAGCAGCACTGGTGTGTAAGAAGAAAAAGCCAAACGGTTGGTGAGTGGAAGGACCACCGAACCAGAGCTAGTTAAAATGGCGTTTGGAAAGCCAGAAGATCTTCACTTTGTGGAAAGTGAGGAAAGTTTTGACGACTACGGGGAGCGTCTCTAGCAGTATTTTGCAGCAAACGACTTTGATACTACAGAAGAGAAAACTAAGTTGGTGTTTCTCATGGTGGTGGAGAAACGATCACATAGCTTGCTGATGGATCTATGTGCACCGGATAAACCGTCGGAAAAAACCTACGAGGAGTTGGTGGAATTTCTGCAGCGGCACTACGTACCGAAGACCAGTTTTATTGCAGAAAGGTGCAAGTTTCATGGAAAAAAAACAAAAAGATGATGAGAAGATCAGTGAGTATGTGACTAGTTTATGGAAGTTAGCTGCAACATGTAAATTTGGGACTTTCTTAGATGAAGCGCTCCATGATAGATTTCTCTGTGGGGTAAGGAGCAGTGAGCTGAGAGATCGGCTGCTCAGCGTCGCACACACCAAAGACTTGACGCTGTTGCTTGCTGTAGAAATGGTGCTCGCCTATGAGGTAACCAAGGACAGTGCACAGCAATTTGCATAGAACGTTTTCAAGGCCCATGTATTGGACAAAAAAGGTCAAGCCAAGTACCATGAAGCTGAAAGAAGCACGGTTGGTGGAGAGCCCTGCTATCGTTGTCATGGAAAAGGGCACAGCCCAAATGACTGCAGGTTTAAAGAAAGCCAGTGTCATGAGTGTAAAAAAAAGGACACATAGCTAAAGCCTGTACTATGGAAATAATGACCTGTAATCAGACCTCATTAATAGCACGTGGAATTAAACAACAAACATAGCAACTATCATTTCTTATCTTCCTCACAGTTTGACGCATCAGTTGTCACCAGACATTATCAGTATGATCATGGTAGTCAGAAAAGTGATGAATCTCTCTTCGAATCAGCTGATGAGTATTATTGGCATAATTACTCAGATTATTCACACGTTGCCTTTGCTGTATCTTTTCCCAAATGAACACAAGAGTAATAAAAATGCTTGCAATACCAATCATCAGCATCAGAACAGGCCATCTTCCATATAGCTGCATCATGACCTTGAAATGAAATGTCCTTCTTCTGGTACTGAAAGCAAACAGTTTCTTCAAAGAAAACAAATCATAAACAAAACTCAAAAATCTTCCCACTGTATTTACAGGTCTCCCAAAAAGAATTTCAAAAGGACTCAAATTAGCTCTGGATCTATTTCTCATCCGCATATACATAAGAACCAGAGGGAGATCTTTTGGCCATGACAACCCTGTTTCTTCACAGCATTTAGCCAACTTATTCTTTATTGTTCCATTCTCTCGTTCTACTGCTCCACCTGATTGTGGGTGGTAAGCACAATGTGTCTTCAACTGGAAACCGAGAAGCTTACTAATTTCCTGCAAAGCTTTTTTAACAAAATGTGTCCCGTTATCACGGGAAATCCCCTCTGGGGGACCCCCCAACGGGGAAGAATCTCTGTCAACAAAGACTTCGCAAACAGCACTGCTGTCTGCGTTTTTTTTTTGGAAAAACGCTTCAACATATTTAAAAACATGTCCATGACCCCCAAACAAATTTCTTCCCTTCAGCAGGTGTCAACTCAATGAAACCCATCATCAAATGCTGAAATGGGAAAAACTGGGGAGGTGGATGTGCTGCTTGTGATTGTGCGGGAACCCGGGGGGGTTTGTGAGAAGCACAGATCAAATATTTTTTACAATAATTTTTCAGCTACCACTGAAAACCCAGTTGTATACCAATATTTTTTTAACCATATCCAGCATTCCCCTTTGGACACATGATCCAATCCGTGCCTCCATTTAGAAAAAGGGGAAAAAAATGTTTAGGCAGGCATGGTCTACCATCAGAGAAATGCCAGCCAGAACTGCTGTTAAAAGATACAGCCACTTTTCGCCATTTCCTTTTCCTGTGGAGTAGCAAAAGATTGCACTTCGGAAATAGTGACAGCCTTTGGATCAGTCAAAAAAAGAAAGTTTCATCTGGGGGGAAAGGCCCAAAAGCCGGGGTTTTTGCTGCCGAGTCCGCTGATGCGTTACCTCTAAAAACAGAATCGGACTGTCCTGTGGCGCAGCACACTTAACCACAGCCAAACGTGCGGGTAACAAAATAGCAACCAAAAGTCAAACATTTCTAGCATTCAAAATAGGTTTTTTCCATCTGATTTCAAAAGGAGCGTTTTTTCCACAATGCCCCAAATCATGAACGCCCCAAAAAAACAATATCTTGAGTCTGTGTAAATAGTCAAAGGCTTTCCTTCAGCCAACTTGCAAGCTTCAGTTTAAGAAATTTAATTCAGCTGTTTGAGTAAGGGGAGTGCGCTGGCAAAGGACCTGAGCACAAAACAGCTGAGTCAGAGCACATTGCAAACCCTACTTGATTCAGACCCGCAGCAGATGGGGGGAAAGCCCTCTACATACAAAAAAAGATCAGGGTTTTATTAAAAGGGTGTCTTGCAAGTCAGGACGAGGGTACAAAAAACATTTGAGGCATGCGCAGTCATGACTCTCACCATCCTCCTCAGTAGGCAGAAGTGTGGCTGGGTTTTAAAGTGTTACAACGTTTAATTGTAATGTTAGGCATGTCTAATAATATTGAGGAATACCTAAGCTACCTTACTGCTGATAGATGAGACGTCTTTTGTTCCAGGAGGATGATGGAAACAGAATGTGGAACAAAAACTGTCAATAGATTATATCCAACAATGTCACGTGACAATAACACTGCTTTCTCAGCTGCAGCAATAGCGCGCAAACAACCAGGCAGCCCAGCTGCCACTGGATCAAGCTTACTGGAATAATAAGCCACAGGTCGCAATTTATCACCATGGGATTGCAACAACACAGATGACATGAAACCAGATTTTTCATCCGCCATTTGAATAAATGGCTTATCAGAGTTCGGTAAAGCCAAACGCAGGGGGAGGACAGGGCTGTTTTTAAATCAATGAAAGCCAGTTCTGCCTCATCTGTCATTTTAAATTTTGACTGCAGCTGCCAAGCTCCCCCCATATTTAAACTGGCCAAAGGCGCTTCCAGCTCAGAGTAATTCAGAATGTGAGCTCTGCAAAGCCCGATACCCAAAAATGACATCATTTGTTTTTTTGTGACAGTTTTGGGATTTTCAGAACTGCTTCAATGCCGGGGGGACAGTTTTCTGCTTTTCTGTGAGAGAAAAGGCCAAAAAATGTCACTTCTTCCTGCACAAACTGCATTTTAGATTTTGAAACTTTGTGACCCTTTTTATGAAGATGTTGAAGCAGTTTTAAGGTGTCTTTCCTACATTGATCCGCTGATCCTGCTGATAATAATAAATCATCAACATACTGTGTAAGGACAGTTCCAGGAGACACAGTCAGATCAGCCAAACAGTCCTTCAGAGCTGTGTTATAAATAGTCGGACTCTCAGTGTAGCCCTGACAAAGACGGGTAAATCAATATGGCTTCCCACTCCTTGTGTACCGGGACAGAAAAAAATGCATTTGCCAGGTCTATCACTGAAAAATATTTAGCATCTGGTGGAATTTGTGACAAAATCGTAGAAGGATTTGGAACTGATGGTGCGCGGGCCACAACAGACTGGTTGACAGCCTGAAGGTCCATGAAAAATCCCCATTCGTCAGGTAACCCAGCGGGCCTAATTTTTTTTTACAGGGAATAACGGGTTTCCCCAGTGAATTTTGGACAGGGCACAATTACCCCAGCTTTAAGAAGTGAATCAAAAAACCGGACGAATCCCCTCAAAATTCCCTTTTTTAAAAAGTATTGTTTCTGACATGGTCTGTAGTTTGATTTAGGATATAAAAACTGGCTCACAATCTGAAAAAGACCCAAACCTATTTTGAGCAGCCCACAATGAATCAGGCAGCTTCGCAAGATCTGCATCCGCAGAAGAAGCAGTAGCAAAAACTGATGTGAATGTGAAATCAGTTGCACTGTACGATAAAGGGGAACAACAGTGGGACAATGTCTTTTGAAAGCATTTGGGGGAAGGAGACACAAAAACATATGGGACGTCTGTCTCCCCCCAATCTGTGGCAAGGGGGAAAAACGCCAAAAAAAAAAACCCACATCTTTCCACTCCATATTTTCAGACTTGGCAAACGATACATGCGGCGCCAAACCCAAAAATTGAGAAAAAATGCAGCTGTTCAGAGGTCAAAGTCACAGATAAAGCTGCTGTGTGATCATTCCAGTACATGTCAGAGAGGTGCACTCTCTCATTTGTAAATTTTGTAACTACTGTTCTTATAGTCAAAAATCAGGTCCTTCAGATACATGTGAAGTACAATGCAGATCATCTGCATCCATTATCTCACTGCCAGGTGTCACAGCATTTACTGCCAAATTGACAAAATGTTGAGGTATTGGACCAAAGGAAGCTTCACTGATATGCATATAAGGGTTTGATCTGGGGGCCCCAAATTACTGCAGTGTAGTCAAAGTCAAAATGTTCTGCGGGAACTGTCAGTCCATCAGTGTTTGAAGTAATAGCAATATTCAATCTGCACATCAAATCTCTACCCATTTAAATTTTTAAAAAAACCAAAAAAAGCCCAAAAAAGAAAATTTTTAACTGCACTCCTTGTGGAGTGGAACACTTTAGAGGAACAGAAAACTTCCCCAACTGGTTTTCACCCGAAGCAGAGACAGAATGAACATAACGACCACTCAGTTTTTGGGCTGATCTTTGATACATTTATCTGATAAAACAGAATGTGTCGCTCCTCAATCTACAACAAAAAAATTTTCTTTACCGTCCACCATCATAGAAAACATAGGCATTCTTTTAAAAGCGGGGTTCTGTGTATGGAGATATGTGCCTGGTAAAACTACAGAGGCACCTTCTAAGTGTATTATGGCCTCTGTAAGCAACCTATGTGAATCAGCATCATCATGCAACTGTGTGTGTGTTTGTGAAACCACACGCTCCTTAAGAGACCCCTCCTCAATGCGAGTGGCAGCCAGATCCAGGGTCCCGTCCTCCCCCCGTCAGTTACCGCTGTCAGGCCGCTGCAATATCTCTGGACATTCATTCCTCCAGTGTCCCATCTTTCCACAGTTATGGCAAGCATCGGAGCGGGACCACTGTCCCCTTCCCCGACCCCTGCTCCGGCGTCCCCAGCCTCGTCCTCGAGGAAAAGAACCACGTTGATTTGTACTGTAGTACAGGGTCAAAGCAGTGTTATGCAAATCAGTATCTCTTTTGTCCACTTTTTTCTTCTTCCTGTCGTTGATAATGCTGGTAAAGCATGTCTTTTCAGCTCTTCAAAACGCACCCCATGTGTCCAACCAACATAAAGAGTCTTAGTTTGTTCTGCGATCTCAGGGAGAAGTCCTTCCATAATATATCCACACAGCATCTTTTCCCAAGGGCCCAAAACGATAAAATCAGCGGGGCGTTCCATACCTGAATGTTTATTGAACGCTTCTTCCATACGGTAAAGAAAATCAGCGACAGTCTCATCAGGACGTTGTTTGACTTGTTGTAGCACGGCACAGTCACTCCTCTGTGGAAATTTTGTGATCAAATCACTGCACAAATGTTCCACGGCATTATACCATGGGCCATTACGATGATTTAAATTACCATTTTCACCACCTGTTGTCACGCCAAGGCGCACTGCAGGATCTGGCAGTCTCAAACCAACTAAATCTTCATGTTTGATTTTTGCTGCAAGGAGCCGGCGAATTTCTGTGCCTCATTTCATTTCATATCATTTTATGGCATAAAGCTGTAAATTCCGTAGCAAACTTTCTTCCGTCTTTCAAGGGATCTGGAAGTAACGCAGCGCTGGCTTGGATGTCTGCTGAAGTCCACGGTCGCAACACCAACTGAGGCTCATTCGTTCCGGCTACTTCCAATATAGGGCATTGATAATCTTCTTCCTCTTTTTTGTCATCACCTCGCTGTTTCCCACTTCGTAGCCATGCAAACCCAGGAAAAGTAACAGGAGAGGAGAATTAGGGTGTTTTCCGGTCCTTCGATTATCCCGGTCGCTGCTAATCTATAGGCTGTTTTATCTTAGGAATGGATGGAGTTCGAGGAGAAGGAGGGTGTATGATTACACCTTTTGCTCCGCTGGGGACTCTTTGCTTGGTGAGGTAAGCCTACACTGCAGGTGGATGTGTAGGCTCCCGGGCTGATGCTCAGGCGGACTGGCGAGTTGTCTTGGCTGACTTGCAGGCAGATTTGCTGGTTGACCTGCTGCTGGAGGAGGCTGGGAGTCCAGATTGAGGTCTGCCATCTGGAGGGCCCGCAACTCCGTCTGTAAAATGCATATAGACAGGAGGGTGAAGCATCACTAGGTCTATATGGGGGTGGAAACGTGGGGTCATCACCAGTATGACCAGCATTGTCGTACCTGTTCCCCACGTCCCTGGACAAATCTCTTCCCCCTGCCATCTGTTTCAATTCGGACTTTCTTTCCCTACGCATAGCCTCAGTAATCTATTCAATCCAACACTTTACCCATATTTCTCTCTGATCTAAATCTTGTTCCTTAATCCTTTTTTTTATTTTTTATTTTCTCCCAATCTGCATCCATATACTGTTTTACTTTGGTTAACTGATTTACACTCAAACTTCCACCTTGTGGAAAAACAAACTTATCTTCCCAAATTAAAGCACATTTAACACAATCACCTCCATCTTTTCCTTTCATTATTTTATAAATTGCAGAGTCTGGAGAAGGACCCACCTCTGATGCCTTTGAGGTTCTGGAACTATTTTTTTTACCCGTTCAGCTGCACGTCTGCCGACTGGCTTTTCTCCTTAATAAGGTGTAGAAAATTGCAAAAAACCACCCGCAAAACCCTTTGTTTTGCTTTATCTTATTGTTACAGATAAGAACCTCCCTGTATGCCTTACAGGGTGACCTGGCCCTCATCTGATGTCCTCCCTCTCCCCACTCCGGAACCTAATCAATTAATTAGGAGATGATGGTTAATGTGTAATAATAATAATACTAAAAATATATATTATATAATTCAGAGCAACTTCTCACCCAGATCAGAATCAGAATCAGAATCAGAATTCTTTATTTGTCATTGGTCCACATGGGTGCAACGAAATTGCCAAAAACCAGATATATTTGTAGACAAGTAGTTCGGATCCAATCGGCCAGAAGCCGCAGGCGGGCACCAGGACTCCCCCCCGTGAAATGGAGGTGGACTGAGGACCATGTCTTCAGGCTGGCCAGGCGGCCGTGTCCCCTCCTGCGGCTTCCTCTGGCACGTTAGATCCTGTTCGTGACGCTAAAATTGTTATGGATTTTCTTATCAAAGCGGGAGAGAAATTAACTCATTAAACAAGAGAAAGACCGGACTTTATCTTATAAAAGTTTTATTCAAAGGCTTGTCCGCATTTGAAGACTGTCACCGAGCAAGTTAGATGAACAGAGCAACGAACACAAAGTACAAATCATATTTATAGCAGAATGAGGGTGTTGTCTCAACTTAAAAGAGTTTAGTTTTATGGTTCCTAGACCCTCCCGGGGTCAGAAGTAACAAAGTCATTTATGAGAACACCCATCTGCTCTTTCTCGGGACATAACCCTTCAGCGAATGTTTAACCATAAACCTCCTGATAATGAATTTAGAGGTCATCTCCTCTTAAGTACTAAACACTAATAAAACACAGAGGTCAGAGGACAGAGGTAGATGGAAGGTCACATCTGAGTGATAAAAGCAGAATCAAATGAGAGAGGAGAAGGAAAGATCAGAGCATTTTAAAAATAATTTTCCATTACAGTTTTCTCAGAGAAAGCAAAACCAAACAGAACCAATGTTTCATCGTCTTAGAATTTTTACAGTAGGTCAGCCTGTACTGATAAAAAATTACAGGGGAGGGGGAAAGTGGTTGAATGAAGTCGTATGAGAAATTCTGGGTCCTGTAATTTATAGTGTTGAAGTTAATGGAAAATGTGTAAAAAAAAACATGAAACATATTCAAGGAAAGGTACAATAAATGTGCCACATCGGCCTCAAACTTACATACTTAATGTTCATAAAACGCACACACAAGGAAAAACAGAGTGCTCAGTATAGGTTCTCATCAGCTCCGTGCATCAGCTACTAAGCAGTGAGCTCTCACCCCAGCAATGATGCAGCTCACGTGATGATGCGCTCAGGTGCGGAAATCTGAGCATCGAATGAATAGGCTTTCAGACAAGGCCGCCCCCAACTGTCCGCATGGCAGTTGAAAGAGTAGAAGAAAGTCTATTTAGTGATGTCCTCCTCATACTCATTCTCAATTGCTGGAAGGAGTGTAAGTCGGGCAACAGGACGAACGTAGATGCGGTCCATCACTTGAACACTGGCAGCACGAACATGTCCATCCTTTCCTGGATGAATCTGGGAGATCCGTCCTACAGGCCACGATGTCTTTTGAGAGTGTTTTACCCATTTGAGAGTGCTTTACCATCCGTCCTCCACTTACTGTGCTCTTGTAAGCCTGGCAAATAATGAGTGATAAACGATGAACAGAAGTGATCAGCTATCGCCTGGCTTTGCATCCAACGCCTTCTCCCGAGGTCACTTGGGTTGTAGACTGCTTGCGGAAGTGATGAGTCATGACGGCCCATGAGAAGAAGGTTAGGTGTGACCGGATCTGGATCCGATGAATCTGAAGACAAGTAGCCTAAGGGTTTGGCATTCATTATACCTTCAAACTCTACCAAGATCGTATGCAGAACAGGTTCAGGGACTGTCTGATCTCCGAGAACAAAACCAAGGGCAGTCTTAATAGATTTGACTTCCATCTCCCATGTGCTACCAAAATGTGGTGCACTTGGAGGGTTGAATCGAAAAGAATTCTGGTGTTCAGCAAGCTTTCAACTGGGGAGCCATTGCAGTGAATGTATCACGTAGCTCTCGGTCTCCACCTATAAAGTTGGTGCCATTGTCCATGATGAGTTCAAATGATTTCCCATGTCGAGAAATAAATCTTCTCAGCGACAGTAGTAATGCATCTGTGTCGAAGTTCTGTGCAGCTCTAGATGCACAGAACGTGTTGTCATGCATTTATAAACGATGCCCCATCGTTTCTCGGTGCGACGACCAATCTTTACTTGGAGAGGTCCAAAACAATCAACTCCGGTTAAATAGAACGGTGGTTTATAGAGTCGTAGTCAGGCAGGTGGATAATCAGCCATCTTAGGAATCTGTGGTTTTGCCTTCCATCGTCGGCACTCAAGACAGGAATACTGATATTTCCGGATAGCTTCTCTGCCTCGTTTGATCCAAAATCTGGGTCTTAGCTCAGCAAGAACCCATTCTGGCCCAGAGTGTAACAATGACTCATCTATATCCTGAATATTACGTGTTGTCACGGGATGGCCTGGGTCCAAGATAACAGGGTGGATGGTGTCTAGTATCAGTCCTTCCGCTTGCCGCAACCGGCCACCGACTCTGAGAAGCTCTGTAGCTATGTCATATACTGGTGACAGAGATGAAAGGCAACTATATGAATGCACAGTCCGTCGAGCCTCGAGAACTCTCAATTCTTCTGCAAAACTGTCTCCTTGAGCTTTCTGTAAAACCAGTCTCTCTGCTTGCAGGTAGTCAGCAGCCGAACAGGTGACTGGAGTGCTGACATAAGGCGCCCCATGAAGGGACCTAACAGTTTCGTGAAGAAGCCCTTTCCAGATTGAGAACTTACTGGGGTCAGGAAGTTCAGAGGACGAAGTACTGACAGTTGCCACAAAGGCAGATTTCCAAACCTCTATTAGGTCTGGTTCCAACTCGAATGAGGGCATGAGGGGCCACTCCATATCGGAAAGGTAGAGGAAATGTGGACCCCACTTCCAACGGTGATCATGTACCATCTCTTGCAGAGTGAGGCCATGAGTTATATCATCAGCCGGATTACTTAGAGAGTCAACACACCGCCACTGGTCTGCATTAGTGAGATTCTGAATCTCCGAAACGCATGTTCCCACGAACACTTTGTAGCGGCATGAGTCTGATTTAATCCAGTATAGTACAGTTGTAGAGTCTGAAAAAAAGAGTAATGTGGTCAGAAAGCTTGGTCTCTATGAAATTGGCTAGATGTGTGCCTGTTAGAGCAGTACTGAGCTCAAGTTGAGGGATGGACAACTGCTTATGAGGTGCGACTCTCGATCTCGCAAAGACAAAGGTGACATAGCTGTATTGATGGTCATCTATTGTCTGCATGTAAGTTACTGACCCATAGGCACATTCAGAAGCATCACAGAAGATATCTATGCAACGTGTTGCTGACTCAGCATCAACTGTTGCTGGTGCATAAGGATGAATCAGCTTGAGCTGTTGTATATTGGGAATTTCGTGGACCCAACTCATCCATTTGTCCAAAAGATCAGCCGATGGGATTTCGTCATCCCAACCGACATTGGTCTTCCACATGTCCTGGATCAACACTTTACATCGTGTGGTAAATCGCTCCATGTAGCCCAAAGGGTCATAAAGCCTAGCCATGATGCTGTAGACATTGGGAAGGGTGGCAACTGAAGATTCAGTATCACAATATTTGTAGTTTAAAGTGTCATTCAAACAATCCCACCGCAGTCCTAGCATGGGCTCATACAAGTTGTCCCTGGTTTTAGATAGCCATAGTTCACTGTTAGTTGACCGTGCCTCAGGGGGGAGGTGTGAGACTACTTCAGGAACATTACAGGCCCACTGTCGTATCTCAAATCCTCCTTTGCTCAGAAGAGCTCTCGATCAGAGCTCTAGCGTCCTCACTTTTCTCACGTTATGGAGGCAATTGTCCACATAGAATGAGTTTTTGACCACCTGCATGAGTAGGGAGTCTGGTGGTTCACGGTCTCTGACGTGTTGCTGTAAAGCATACATGGCACAACAAGGACTACACGTCGTTCCAAAGGGTAGCACTTCCCATTGGTAGATACGAGGTTCAGACATTCGTTGCATATCTTGCCACAAGAATCTTAGCGGATAAGCGGATTTGGTGAAACATAGACTTAATGTCCCCACTCAAGGCCACAGCGTGATATCAAAACCGCAGCAAAAGTCCAATCATGGTGGGACCGAGAGTGGGGCCAGGTAGTAGTTGATCATTCAGGGATAAGGCCTTTAGAGGAAAGGAACAGTTAAAAACTACTCTATCCTTTCCATTATGGTGTACCATATGATGGGGCACGTACCATGACTCTGTGGACTTTGATGCCTCTTCTGGCGAGATCTCTGCCACGTAGCCAGATTGAACAAGTTTCTCCATCTCTTTACAGTGGGAGGCCGCTCTAGCAGTGTCTTTGGCCAGTTTACGTTCAATACTACATAATTTAGGTATCACAGCATCTTGGGAGGAATGAAATGTAATGGCTGGTTGACAGCATAGCAGTGGAGTAGCATACCGCTGGGTTCCATCTACAGCTAAAGGTTCAGATCCTGTCTGTAGAAGAGCTAATGCTTGCTGGTCTTGCTTGGAGCGCACTGCAGTCTTTTCAGTGACATATGGAAGGGTATTGATATGCCAAAGGCGTTCCACATTCCTGAAGAGCTCAGTGTATGGAGACTCAGTGGTGAGGTGCAGGCAGGAAGACGGGTTAGAGTTGACTGGCATGATATCAGAAGGACCTTGAAGAGACCATCCTAGCTTTGTGCAGATAGCTATGGGACTACCATGAGGGCCTGCTCTGGCAGGCTATGTCGGAATAAGGAACTCTGGCAGGTCTGAGCCAATGAGAAGGGACGGTTGTGCTCGATGGATGAACGGCAGAGGAAGTCCTTTAAGATGTTCATAGCGCTTCTGCAGGGCTGCTACTGGGTATGTATGTTCAGACAGACTCAGATTGTCTGCAGTAAAGGCGTGTTCAATCCGATATTTCTCCTTTGGTTTAAAAACAGTAGATAGCTGAAGTTTGACAGAGTACCCTTTCAACTCTTTAACCTCTTGCTGCATGGTTCTCGGGTGGAGTGTTTCAGGTTACTGAGTGAGTTGTAACTGTTCTACAGCTTGTGGAAGGATGATAGTTCTTTTGGAACCATCATCGAGCACTGCAGATGTGTCCAGAACTCGGTCTCCATTATGCAGTAACACTTTAAAAAGTTTCAGCGAAACTCTCTGAGGGCTTTGTGGATGTTCAATGTAAATGGTGGGCTTCTGATTTCTAACCATGAGCACTTTCTGAGATGACTCTTGGATGCCTTCATGTAAGACCGTAAGATGTTTCTCCTTACACATCTTACATGGACGTTTAAGCGAACAGGCAGTAGCTTTATGACCGCGACCGTATTTCCAACACCGGTCACCTTCCTGGATCCACCTTGTAATCTCGGGGCTAGATAGTTTTTTGAAGTCTGAGCATGAGTTAAGATAATGTTCCTTATTGTTACAAAATGGACAATAGGGGCTGGGTTTGAACGTCTCAGACTTCTGCTGAGTGATCTCTTTAATAATGGCTGTATCTCCAGAGCAGAGGAATATGGATGCTGTCTTGTCTTTGAGGTTTGAACCACGTTGCTTTTTCTTTGAAGGGGGAGGCCCCGTGGTGTAGAGGAGAGTAGCTCTGCTGGCTAAAAGCTTAGCTTTAGCTTTCATTTAAAGCCATGCAGCTAAACCAGTTAAGGTGTACGTGAGCTCAGTACCTGGCTTCAAAATGCACTGGAGAAGACAGTACTCCACGAATACATCTCTGTGGGCAGGAGACAGTTTGCTAAGAAGGCGGTCCACATGGGAACCAAATCTGAATTCGTAACCAATGGGTCCCTCTAAAGTCCGCAATATGCCTACCAGTGACTGAACTGATAGGGCTAAGGAGTCAAAGGCTTCAACATCTCCTGGCCTGATGGCAGGGGAATTAAGTATTGTGCCTAGTTCACTTTGAACCTGGAAGACCTTGAGACCAGGAGCTGGAGCTGAGGCGTCACCGAGACCCTCAGTGGCGTGCGGAAGATCTGAGGCGTCACCGAGACCCTCAGTGGCGTGCGCAGGAGCTGAGGCGTCGCCGAGACCCTCAGTGACTTGAGCCGAGGCATCGCCGGGACCCCCGATTACTTGAGCCAAGGCGTCCCTCTTACGACGTCCTCTGCGATGTGTGGAGGAGGTTGAGGCAGACTTGGGCTGTACAATGGCAGCTCTCTGGAGACCTGACGTGGGCTGGACTGCAGCAGCGCTCTGGGGACCTGACTAGGACATGGGCTGGACTGCAGCAGCGCTCTGAAGACCTGACGTGGGCTGCTCAGTACCAGCTCCCTGGAGACCTGGCGTGGGCTGGACTGCATTACCGTTCTGGAGACCTGGCTTAGACGGCTCAGCTGCAGCTCTCTGGTGGCTTGGCGTGGGTGAGGGTGGACGGCAGTAAAACTGCCTTACTGCCGTCTCATAATCCTCCTCCATCTGCCTGATTCTCTCCCTAAAGCTCTACATCTGGCGAGCATAAAACCTTAACCGCTCCTCCATCTCGTTTGGCGTTGCCACAGAATCTTGGGCTTGAGAGTATGAAGATGGCTTGGGCAGAGGTGCAGCGAGCCTGGCAGACAGTGCTGTGGCAGACGAAGACGCGGGAGTACTCGCTGCAGCCTTCACGTCAGCGGGCAGGGAAAACCACCGCTCCAGAGGTCACAGCAGCGGCCCTGGGAGACTCCTCCTCGCCGGCTGAAAGGCAGGGAAAGGCTCCACGCCGGCGTTTTCTGCGGCGGGAGAAAGATGCCGGCTTTGCTGGCGGATGAGGGCGCGCAACCAGGGAAGAAGGCGGAGAAGGACGCTGAACCGCCTCACGCTCCATCTGCTCTAGCAGCAGTGGAGAGGGCACAACCTCATCGCCTCTTCCATCTGCTGCTGAAGCCAGTGATCACAGGAGCTCTCTTGCCTACCGTCTGCAAGGTCCAACTTTGGCGGAAACATTCTGTCACGATTAGGGCAAGGAGGACCCCGGAATGCAGACAAGCAGGCAGCATGACGGTAGGTGAAAAGATTTAGTCGTAAAAAAAAAACAATAACTCACTCAAAAGAGGAGGCAGGAACAAAACAATAAACTGGCAGGCAAGACAGGCAAAGCATGATCTGTAACACAGGGTGGCATGATCCGAAAATGTTTCCGCGAGGAATAAACAGACCAGAGGTGTATATATGGAGCAAGAACAAGGTGAAACAAGGAAACTGATTTGCTTATTGCAGGTGAACCGAATAACGTTAATTGACTGACAGAACACAACATCACAGGAGCAAAACAGAAATTGAAGGATACAAACTAATAGAAACATAACTAGAAAAACATGAAACTGTGGAAGCATAAAGCTCTGCTTTGACTAGATCAAAAGTGTGACATTATTGTTTCTACCATTACAAAGATAAATTTTGTGAAGGATAGTTCACTCTGAGTAAAAAACATGCAAGCGCCTGTCTGTCTGGACAGGGAGAATTAATGGGCTTGTTATTGCAGAAAATATTGTAATATGCTGACTTTGCTGGGTCAACTTGACATGGAGTCCGCATCCAGATAAGTGATGAAATTGTTATTACAAACTGTCACGTCCGACCAGTTAAAGGTTTGCAGATATTGGCTGAATGTGGTTTCCCGGAAAAAGTGGAAAAAACAATGTTTGGGAGCCAAGATGTATTACGTAAATGATCCCAACACACACCAATGCTTTGTATCTCTATAAAGAACCCCGTAAAGACTGAAGGGGGGAGACTTCTTGAATTTTTTGATGAAGATAAACTTGTGCGCTTTTTGAAGAAATAAAGTCCCCTCCGTGGGAGCTGTTTGAGAGAGAATACTCTGAGTTCTGTGTTTTATTATCTTCGCTTAGTGAAGACAAAAACTAAAGCATAACCAGGAAAACAATAAAAAGAAGCATGATTCAAAACTTTAACTGTGATAAACATATGAGGAAAAACCCGCAACCAAAAACCAAACAACCCCAAATCATAACATTAGCCAGATGAGCTTCCTCCTGTAGCCGTTGTCCTTCCTTGGCTTGGGCATCCAATGAAGCAGCTTCTAAGTCCGCTTTCCTTTCCTCCGCTGTTTCCTGTTTTAGGTCGGTAAGCTCTAATCCTTTGATCTGCTCCTCCAGGGCAGCTGCTTGATCATCAGATCTGCCTTTAATTAGACTGAGCCTGCGTGATGACAGAGAAGACCGTTGTGAGGATGCAGATGACGGGTAACCGATTGAACTCCTATCCCTGGTTAATTGGCCTGGCCTGGTTGTCCTGTAGGAATTGAGGAGTCTTGGGCAACAGGCTGCTGAGAGGGAAGGAGATCAACATCATATTGCGCCAAATGCTGGGGAAGACGATGATTTCTTTTAGGTCAGACAGACGCTCCGGCTGCTGATTATCATGTGCTGTCTCCATAGTGTAAGAAGAATCCCACTCCAGTTCAAAGGACCATGTCAAGGATAAGATAGAATAGTGGTTCGGTTTGGGATCTGTTAGGGTTTGAAAACTTTTGTATGGTTTATCACTCATGTTTGTACAAAGTGCTCTTCCTCTCTACATGCCACAGAAAGGGGGATGCGGGAGAGGAGTGAGTTTAGGGGTACCATCAGTAACATCTGGGGGCTGTATCACCCCCCCCCCATTTCCCTCTTTGTTTATAAGCAGAACCACATACCCTTAACCCCTTTCTGACCTCCACACACACACAGACACATAATTTCCCTAAAGGGTTTTTCCCTTGTTTTGAACTGTGTGTGTAACCGCCTAAAATAAAAAAAGAGAGAGGGTGCCAACACTTTGTAGATTCGCACTGAAGTGTGGCTACCTCTTGCGCAAGAAAAACAGAGACTCTGTGTCGTTTCTCTGAGTTGACTAATTAATACCTAACATTAACTTGGTCCTTCGAATCCCCGGAGATAATTTTTTAAGAACAAAACTGATTTTTTTTGTTTTTCTTTACGTGACCTAAAAAATCCCGGGGGACCCCCGACGCCGACGAAGGGGCCCCCCGCGCAGTCACATATAGCCCTGGTGGGCTGAAAGACCCGTGTGTGTAACTTCGCATCTGGCCGGGTGGCTTATCGCTTCGTTCGACGCCGGGGTGACCCTTTGGGGATCCAGAGAGTCACCTAGAAGTCGGCTCAGAGGTGAGACTTTTGGGTTTTTTCAATTAAAGAAAGGGTTTAATAAGTTCGTTGGTAGTGTCTCGCCATAAGGAGACAGCAATTGGGATAGGTATTTTTTCCCCCGGAAGGGAATAGCGAAAAATTAGGTAGGATCCCGCCGTAAGGGGATCAAAGGGACTAGGTAGTTCCGCCGTAAGGGAAATGGATATTTGGTTGGGGTTTTTGTTCCCCCGTAAGGGAATAAAAAAATTAAGTGTAAGAGCTCATAAAATAAGCTAGGTCGGCCCACATATATATGTAATATTGCCGGAAGGGATATGAATATGTCAAAATTACAAAATTGTGTGAGTGCTGTTGGGGGGTTTTTTGGAGAACTATGTAGAAGGGCAGGTATGATCTGTCATAGATGGTAAAAAAAAAAGGGAAAATTTAAAATTAGAAATAATAAAAAACCAAGGAAACCAACAAAAAGGAAGTTACAGGAAAACTGAATTTACTGACTGATATTTCGGTGTAAAAAATCTGAATTTAAATTACAAACCCTTTTTCCTTCTGTCCTCTCACAAAACCACACAAACCCCCCACACACATTAACACAAATATATGGGATTTGGGGCAACATCTGCATTTTTGAGTCTGGACTTTGGGGGGAAAACCTCCCCCTTCCCCCATGGCTACTCTTAACCAGGGGAACGCTTCTTCAGCATGGCCCTTTAAGAGAGATGGTCTGCGGGCCTGTTTTGGCTGCAAATGACAGTGTGGGTTTTTCCCCCCAGAACCCAAACTCAGAAAAAGTCTGGCCCCAAACCCCCCGGGGAAATTGGACAACGATCCATGCTTTTTTGCCAGAGCCAAAGAGCGATACTCTGGGAATTTATATTGAAAGGCACATCTTATGCGGGCAAAAAGAAGAAAAAAACGGCCAGAAAAAAGGTTTTTTTCTCTGGAGAAGTTAAAGTGGACAAGGAAGGGGGAAAATTCCCACCAACACTCCTGAAAAGGGTGCTTTGGTTTTTTTTTTTGACTGATAGAGGACTGTGTGCCAGGACAGTCGATCGATCGACAGAGCGTTTAAAAGAAGCTGATGGGGGTTTAACGAAACAAACACACCCTTTGCATACTTTTTTTCCTTTTTTTCTGCAACGAAGAACGCTTATTAACCGCTCCTCATGTGACGCTTGCTTTGACGTTGACAGATATAGGGGGTTAAAAAATATTATTTTAGGGTTAGAAAACTATCTTAAAAAGGGTGATAACTTAAAAGCTCATTTGATACTTTTCAGTTATTTTTTTTTTTAAGAGAAGCAAGTTCTCTTTCGTCGGGGAATATTCGGGTCAATTATTCTAGTTTTAAAAGTTATTAAAAGGAAAAGGGGAATTTTACAACATCCCCAAAAAATCGGCAGTAATCAGGGGTTTTTTTTCTATGTTATTCTCAGGACAGATCCTCATGAAGGGGCATTTTTAAAAACTCATCTTTGGGGAAACCCACCGGGAGGGTTTCCCCTTTTCTTTTTGGGGTTTTCTTTTTGTCAGAGTTTGTTTTCCCATAAATTAAATGGGTAAAAAGGACCTCATAAAAACAGGCTTATTTCTACTGCAGATGGCTCTTCATACAGTCTCTGACCAAAATTAAAAGGGGGGGTTTGGCATTTTTTTGCCCCGCAAGTTGGCAAATTTTTTTTAAACGCTTATGGAAAGTACAAATTCATTTTTTTTTACAGCAGCTGCTGGGAAGAAGTTATATTAGTTTTTTTTTTTTCCCCTCTTCTGATTCATGCAGCGTGTTGTTTTAAACTGTACCTTATATCAGGGTCCGGGACAAAAACATAAAAGGGGCTTTTGGTTCTACAGTTTATTTTTTTTCTGCTGGGGGAAGGAAGGGAAATCTAATCAGTTCTTTTGGTTGCATAGAAATTTTAAAAAACACGTGTTTGTTTTCTAAGTATATCACCAGCAAAATTTTTTTAAAAAATTTTTAAGAGTAATTGGTTTGTTTAAACACTTTTTCCTTTTGGAAATCAAACCTTTAAAAATGAAATGGAAAAATTTTGGGTTATTTTTTAAGGTAAGAAAGGAATCTGATTGGGAAACCGGGGGGGTACCACACAAAAATTAAATCTAATCTGATGTTCCCTAAAAGACTCTGCATAGAAAAGGCCTTCAGGACTGTGGAATTATTTCCCCACCAAAAGTACCAAAATTTTTTTTAAGCACGCTTTTTCCTTATTTTAAACAGATCTGTGTTTTTTTTTTTAAGGCTTGGGTTTTTGGGGGTTTTTTTTAGCATAATTTTTTGCTGAAGCTTTTTATGGAACGGGGTTGAGAGAAAATTGGGTCTGAGGTAAATTAGGAGCTGTGAACTAGTAATTTTTTTATCTGATTTTGTCCAAGTAAAAAATAATACACTAACAGGTCTGGGGATATTAACCCAAACCCTTCAATCTCTACAAAAAGCTAGCATCATTGTTTAATGCACCGTACTCAACCTGTGGTTTCCTGGACTCTTAAAAGCCCGGAGCCATAGATTTTGGGGTTTCCATAACATTATAATACTTAATTTTAAAGGTAGACCGTTCCTATTAAAAACCAGATCTAAGCCCAAATGAGGGGATTTTCCGGGTCATTTTGGGGGTAGTTTTGAAAGGGGAAAATAAACAAAAATTTTTCTACTCGGGGGAACACAGTTTTGGGGCTGAAAGGTTTTTTTTTTGAACCAAGGTAGGTTTTCCTTTATAATGGAATAAAGAGAAGAAAAACCCCTTTTAAATTTTAGGAAAAGAAAAAAAAAAGGGCCTCTCTCAACACTAAAAAAAGGATGGTCGGCCCCAAACAAACATTTCTCCTTTTTTTGTTTTTTCTTAGGGGGGGTTTAAAAAAATTTTAAAAAGGGAATACATAGGAGTAAAAAGGGTAACACAAGGGGATAATTTCCCAGATTTACTAAATGAAAATATATTGAAACATTTATCAGCATTTAGATTAAATTAAAGAGGGGTTCTTAAAATTTAATTTTCTCCCCAACTCTCAAAATTTAAAAAGGGCCCAAAATTAAAAGAAAAAATTAGGGTTGGTTCTCCTTTTTTGGAAACGTTGGGGTGTGGAACAAACCCATTTTTGGAGTCAAGCTTCTTATCTTAAATTTTCTGGTTTTTAAGTTTAAAACTGGCAGTTTTTTTTTTGTTTGGGTATGCCAAAAAGATGTCCCAATGCCGCCCTTAAATATATTTTTTGCATTTAAACCTAGCAGGGGAAAATTTTCTTGAATACAGCTGGGATAAAATTAAGAGCAAAAAAAAAGAGAATTAAAACAACAACTCTCAGGATTGTAGTTATTATTATTGCCGGGGTTACAGTATAAAAAATTTTGGCAAAGGGGTTTTCAGCATCAGAAAATTTGGATTCATGTTAGAAAAATGTTGCTGTGGGTTCTAAATTTTTTGAGACCCTCTTTGGACTATGTGCACTCTTTTAAAAAAAGGACTCCTGAAGATTGCCCATAATAAAATTGATCAATTACAGCATTAAAAATTTATGGCTGAGAAAACATTTTTTGGAAAAGAGATTGTTAAAAATTTTCCTTTGAATTCTTGAAGCTTCAAATTTTTGGCCATTTTTTGGGCCTTTTGATGTTTTGTTTTTGTTTTTTGGGGCTAAAATGTTTTTTTTTTTTTTGGCATGACATAATAATGCATGTTTAGAATAATTTTTTCAAAATCCCAGATTGATTAAAACCTTGAGTTTTCAGGAGAATTAAGAAGCAGCTTTTTTTTTTGAGGTAGGTTTGTTAACTTTTTTGGCATTTTTTAAGGTACTTTTAAGTTTGGGTTGGAATGAAGAAACTGTGGGTTTCCCCCATAGGTTTCCCAAAAGGGGGGTTTATTTTCTGTCTGACTCTGCCTCTATCGGGGTTTTTTCACGCCTTTTTTTCATGGTACCGCTCAGAATCTGGTTTTTATTTTTTTTATTTTGCTTTTGGTAATTTCATAGTGTCACCTTTTGTCAGAATTCATTTCTTGGTTTTCTGTAATGTGATCCTGGTGACTAAAAAATTTTTTTTTATACTTTTTGCTGGATTGTCGCATGGGTTTGGGACCCTGCGCCAGAAGAGAGAATGTCAGAATGATTTTTAAAAAAAGTTTTAGCACTTTTGAAAAGGGTTAGCTCATACGTCCAGTGAGGACTTAGTGACAAAGCAAAAGGAAGACGTTGTACTTTTTTTATAAAATGGGTGCATATTTTCCCTAAGATCACAGTCTGAAAACCTGTCTGAAAGTTGGGGGTTGATTCTTTTGTTTAATTTTACATCTCCCCAATTTAGACCTTTTTTGAAATTTTCTTTGTTGGGTATTTTTGAAACTATGGAAATAAAGACCTGTAATCAGGCCTTCCTCAAACCTTTCATATGTCCCCCAATTTTTTTTAATATTTACAATTATTTAGCTGATGGTCACTGCTAATTTATACCTTTGTGGAGTCAGAAAATTTTAATTTTTTTTTGAATTTGCTGGATGTTTTTTGATTAAGTTCATGTAATTAAGCACCTAGGCTTGAGAATGGGACTTTGAAATTAAAAAAATTAGCCAAAGGGGTTTTTAAGGTTTCTGCTTTTTTGTTTTCATTTACGATCGAGACTTTTGAAGTACTGTTTTGACAGGTCCCCTAATTTTGGGGCATTGGGGATATTGCTAAGATTTCTACCTTCCCCAATCTCTGTGTGAAGAGGGGGAGTTTTTTTTTTTACTGTCAAAACCTGTCCAACTGTGCTTTTTCAAGTTTTCACAGATTGTTTTGAAAGCTGCATTGCTTTTTAAAAAACAGCCACTTCCAAAAATCTCCCCTCCTTGATTCCAAGAAACACAGTTTAAGTCCAGATGTTGGGATGGCCCATATCAGATCCTCCCCACCGTTGTCAAAAGGTAGCAGAACGTGACACCTGGGTCTATGCTACACTGGAAGGTGTTCATGGGAAACTCCACCTGAAGCAGCATCCTGGTTCTGAACCTCCTACCTAAAAGGGTTTCCAACGACCGGCCCCCCCTGTTCCCAATCTTGGTAACAGGGCAGCTTGAAGCGCAGAAAGCCACTCAGGAAGAGGCAGCAGGATTTTTAAAATTTTTTTTTTTTTGGTTTTTTTTTTTTGAAAAAAAAAAAATGTTTGCTTTCAGTACCCAGAAAAAAGGACATTCCACTTCAAGGTTACGATGCAGCTATAGGGGAAAATTGATCTGTTTCTGATGCTGATGATTGGTGTTGCAAGTTTTTTTAACTCCTGTGTTTTTTTGGGAAAAGGTACAGCTAGGAAAAATTTGTGACTAATCTGAGTAAATTAATTCCCCAATAATACTCATCAGCTGATTCGAAGAGGGGATTCCATCACTTGATGCATCCAACTGTGAGGAAGATAAGGAATGATAGTTTTTGTTTGTTTTTTTGTTTTGATTCCACGTGCTCTATTAATGATCAACCATTTTGGTTCCTGTTCTATTGAAACTGCTTCATTTCTAACTATTTTTTTTTTTCCAGATTGGCAACATAAACCCCTGGTGGGTTTTTTTTTCCTTGGGTGAGGAAATTACATTGTAAGGCAAAGCAAAAAATGTTAGTAAGATTTTCTAGTGAGACTAATTTAATATCCGCTGTTACTGGAAATCCTTTATAGGTTTTAGGGGTAATAGGAATCCGATTAAAGATCCAGAATATTTGTATAGCACAGGAGGAAAACACACCTTGTTTCCTTGGAAAGACAGAGGGTTGCAAAACTGTCGTATCTGTATCTGCCTGCTAATTGGTCTGGAGAATGTTATTGAGCTACTACTTGAGATTCGATCAGTCCATTATTAGAGTGTTGTCTTTGTTTCTTTTGGTTTTACTTTGATTATAATCTTGGGTGATGGTTTTGAAGAATTTTCCTTTTATTTGTGATTATCTTGTAATCAGAGGAAAGGAGTTGTTATGGAAATTCTTCTATTTAGTGCTAAAAAGTATTCAAAAGTGCAGTGAACTTTCATTAACATATCTCCTCTGACCTCAGTGTTTTTATTAGTGTTCTGGTATTTAGAGTAGATGGACTCTAAACCATTACCAGAAGTTTAATGGTTAAAACACATCCTGGAGGGTTGTGCCTGAGGAAGAGCAGATGGCTGTCCTCATTAATAATTGTCTTATCTCTGTCCTGGGGAGGTTTAGGGGCCATAAAGTTAAACTCTTTGAAGTTGAGACAACATCCTCATTCTGCTATAAATACTGTCTGTAAACTGTGCTCTGGGCTCTGTTTTCACTGACACGTCAGTGACAGGGTCTTCAAACGCAGAAATGCCTTTGAATAAAACTTATAAAGAGAGAGGAAAAGTACAATGATGACATGAACAAGCCTTGTTTTAATTCTTTTACTTTTATTTTTGTTTTACTTTTATTACATTGTTTTATTACTATTGTACTCTACCATGGTTGGTGGTCCCTTGGACGGAGGGGTCATGTGAATATTTTTCCCACACTATAATCTGCTTTCCGTCCGTGGGTTTTTTTTTTTTTTGCTCATACAGAGTGATTTCTTTCACACAGAGTGATTTCTTTTATTCGTGATAAAAAAGGAGGGACTGTTAGGGTTTGAAAACTTTTGTATGGTTTATCACTCATGTTTGTACAAAGTGCTCTTCCTCTCTACATGCCACAAAAAGGGGGATGCGGGAGAGGAGTGAGTTATGGTACCATCAGTAACATCTGGGGGCTGTATCAGTCCCCACTCCCTCTTTGTTTATAAGCAGAACACATACCTTAACCCTTCTGACCTCACACACACACAGACACATACATTCCCTAAATGCTTGCTGTTGAACTGTGTGTGTGAACCGCCTATATAAATAAAGAGAGAGGATGCCAACACTTTGTAGATTCGCACTGAAGTGTAGCTACCTCTTGCGCAAGAAAAACAGAGACTCTGTGTCGTTTCCTCTGAGTCGACTAATTAATACCTAACAGGATGTGAACACTACAGAAAGATTCCGGCCAGAAATCCTTTAATCAGCTTTAATATGGTAAATCAGGAGTCATCAAATCCACAGGTGTGTGGCTACACAGAAAAACAGAGGAAACCAGTACAATAGGTATTATAATAAGTAACATAAAAACTGTTACATTACTATCTCTATCCACAGCAGCGTGGTACATCAACAAAGTGTAAGAATTTCCCTCTCCATAGTTACTCTTTAATGTCTGTTCTAACCTGACTCAAACACTGACATAAGAGTAATTTCAGTTAACATTATAATAAACATAAATGCATATCACAGATGCACATACTGGTGAACTAACGTTAAACATAAGGCCTAACCCACATGTCATCTAGCTCTTCATGGAGGGCAGATACAAACTACAGCCTAACGTTAATTAGTCACGTGGCTCAACACTACGAAACTAGTTCGAAGTAAAGGTACTATAAATGTGCCACAGCGGCTTCGTACTTACTTAATGTTCACAAAACGCACACAAAAGGAAAAACAGGGTGCTGTGGAGGCATAAAGCTTTGTTTGTTAGATTACAAGTGCTATTATTATGTTTACCATATGCAAAGATGAATTCTGTGGAGAGTTTGCATCCAGATAAGTGATGAAATTGTTATTGTAAACTGTCACGTAGGCCAACTTAATGTTTTCCAGATGCTTGGCTGAAAGTGAATTCCTTGAACTCCACTTGAGAAGCAATGTTGAAGATGCCAAGAAGGGTTACGTAAATGAGTATGACGATTTTAATTGGTCAAGAGGACCACAATACACACCAATGCTTTGTATCTGTATAAAACCGCCCTTTAAGGACTGAAGGAGGGAGACTTCTGGAATTTTGATGATGATGATGTTTTGTGCGCTTTGAATAAAAGTTCCCCCGTGAAGACTGTTTGATGAGAGATTTCTCTGAGTTCTGTTTTAATTATTTTAGCTCAGTGACAAGACCGCCCGCTCCTAAAGTGCTCAGTATCGGTATCGGCTCAGTATTCAACGTGTTTAACCTGCGGTTCTGTAGTTCGTTTCTAACATTTCAGACATGATGTTCCTGTTTGTTTGTGGCTGACAGGAGGAAGCGCCGTCCTGGTTCCACCCCAGCAAGGAAGCCTTCAACACTGGCTCCCATCTTTGGCAGAATATTCAGAACAATCATAATAAAAATCACGAATACAGCATCAGAAAGTGCTTCAACACGAACAGCAGGATCATCAGAATAACCACATAAGTACACTACTGTTTACACACCTGCAAATATCTCACAAGATGGCCGACAGCCTGACATGAGCTGATTCTGGTGCTCTTCTTGTGGCCTTTGGAGGTAGGAGGAAGGAGGTGAACCAGCAGTAGGATGCTTGACAGGTCTCTGTCCCAGCCTGGGGAACAACAGGAAAAATAACAGACACATTCAGATAATACATAACTGATATTTTAAAGATAAAAATGAGCCAAACTAACCAGACCCACTAGTGCCGTGCTGCACAGACAAGATGTCTTCAATGTGTTCATTAGAAGTCAGTTTTCTGCACCCTGTCAGGATCCTAGGTTTGAAAAAAGTAGATCATTTAGCCATAAACCTGCTGACACCTCCTCTCCAAACATCATAGTGAAGTGTTTACTATTTCAGATTAAAAGTGTAAACCTTGAGTGATAATTCACTGAATAGCTTATGTCATAATGTGGTTTTATGATGGACCAATGTGCAGAGAAGAACTCCTGACGCTCGAGGTTTGCAGGTAAGACGAGTCTTTAATGTTTATGGCAGGATTCAGGTTAGCAAGCATGCACACACACACACACACACACACACACAACACACACACACACAAACATCTTTCTTTGTTTTTCTTTTGTGTGGTAGTTTAGTTGACTGAACAGCAGAGGGAACCAATGACATGCGTGACCAGACAATCAGGGGAAACACAGAACAGGTGTGGGCTTGGGGTGCAGGGAGACAGAAAACAAAGGACTAGACCAGGTCATTGAACAAAAACAGAAGCTGGTATCACAGCTTAAAGGATACAACTTTCATCTGTTATTTGCTTCAGTGAGTTTTAGTCTCTATGTCATGTTTTAGCCATTTGATATTTCCATCATAGGCTATATTAAAGAAGTTGCTTTACTGATATGCAATCAATGTCCCAAATGTGCTTGTTTAACAAATTTTAAAGTATAAATATGAATATTGAAGTCTTACCCATGAATTTCAACCATGTTGGTCACAAGGCTTCTTGTGCTATCTGTCAATGTTCTCAGTTTATCATCTTCATCCAAAAGAACCTGTCCACTCAGTTCATCCTGGAGAGCATCTCTCACCATCTACAAGATTAAACATCATAACGTCAGAAACTATTTCAACCTTCATCATCATCTTCATCCAATTCAACCCACAGTTTAACTGCACCATATCTTTGTGCATTATATTTTGTATCATTCGTTACAAAAGCTGCACTCTTTTGCTGCTTCCTGTTCAGCACAGGTTCTCGTTCCTCCGTTTGTGGGAACAATCACTGCTGCATCAGATGAGTGAGAGGAAGCTGGCAAAGAGTCTGCAGAAACTGACACAGATGAGTTGACATGTTGACTCCAACGAAGTAGATGATGGATCAACTGGAAACAGTTGAAAAAATAACTACACAAAGTGGGGGAAAAAAATACTTCCAAATACTTATTATTTATGATTAACTCCTTCCTGATTCTCACCTGTTGACTCCTCAGTTGTCTCAATCACAGTAAGGTTCCCTGCTGGCAGAAGATCTTCAAATATCTGCATCGACGTCTGTCTCTGATTCATCTGTCAGGTGTAGCTCAGTCTCAATCAGTCTGAATGACTGATAAATATTATATTTAGAGTAATGGAAAAATTACAATAAAAATATTACCAGAATGTTTTCAACATTTTAAATCAACTTGTAAAAGTACTTTTGTAATTTTTGTTCACAGGGCATCACAAAACACAACTCCATAAGATAAAATATTACATGAATTCAACAGCTATTATGGCAAGTAGTCGACACATTTATTCTGAACTACATGAAAACTGATGGCAGCTTTCTGAAGAAATGTGCTGAAGTCATCATCACCATCTTCAGTCTGTGGCAACACTAGGATACGAGTCTGATACTCTGCCCCTCAAAGCAGAGTAACCAGCGGACGTCAACAACACCACCCTGGAAACTGTGCCCAAGGAAATAAATCCCCAATAAGGCACTTAAGGTTCGTAGCCAAGGAGAGCAGGACTTTATTCCACAAAAAAATAGTCACATTTTATTGTTCCATGTGTTAAAAGACAATAAATATTCCAAGAGCCACAACAAGAAGGGAAGTACACAAGACTGGGGCCTACCAGCAGGGGGAGGGCAGTCTAAGTATGGGGAACTGGTTCCTAAAACAAATAAATCACCCTAAGCACTTGTGAACAAACACTCGATCGTGAACAAATCCCAACACCGGTCATGCGCACTGCACACAGGTCATGTTCCCCTGGATGCCCCCCCACCGCCTTCAGCTCTCATCCTGGAGACAAAAGAATGGGATTAACAAAGCAAACACTACCAGAAAAGAACGACCCTACAATTTAGACATGAAATGCGAAAAGGAGGTTACCCCTAACCTCTGACATACCCAAGCATTAAAAAAGCCATGTTTTATTACGTCAACTAAAAAGCCCAGGCTGCTACCTGCAGCAAGGCCAGAGGCCAGGAACCATGGAGTAAACAAATGTAAACAACAACAAAGCAGCAGGGTCTCCAGCGAGCTGCAGCAGCTTTATGTCAGAGCTGGACGACTCCACCCCGACCAAAGAGCCCCAGCTGAACTGGGAGGATAATTTACAAGCACAGCCCAGTACCAAGCAGGAGACCAAGCTGAACTGGGAGGATAATTTACAAGCACAGCCCAGTACCAAGCAGGAGACCAAGCTGAACTGGGAGGATAATTTACAAGCACAGCCCAGTACCAAGCAGGAGACTTCAGGCAGTTTGATGTTAGAGTTTTGGCCCCTGCAATCTAACCAAGCGACCTTCCTACTGAAGTGCAACCAAATGCAGGCATAAAGAAACCAGGTGAGAGACTCTCCGTTTATGCTGACACCCATTATGCGGTAATTAGATGCCAGGTGTCCTCAATCCTGTGGCAGGATTCATCCTGCTACAAGTCTCAGACACTTTGACAAACTTCTGAGTTTCTCCAAACCTTCACCAACATGATGAATAATAAGGAACAAAGAAAAGGCAGCCACTATGTACCATTACTCCCAGTTTGTTCACCATGGATGTAGAGACAGAAACATTTAGGCTTCGCTTTACTCGCATCAGATGGACCGTGAGAGTATTTCTGTGGTTCTCAGCATTAATATCTCAGCTAAATAATATCTTAACTCATGTGGCCTTCAGATTTTTAAAAGTTCTAATGTTCAGTAAAATAATACGTGCTACACTAGTTTGCCAATATACTGTAGTTGTACATATATACCGTGATATCCAAAAGCATATAATTACTTTATGAAAACCATGGATATTAATCGACACAATTACGCAAAAAGAAAATTAACGCATCCATGAAATACATATATGTCAAAACATGGCTTTACCTCCCAGAATAACTCCAACTCTTATCGTTGAATTGGACTAAACAGAAAACACCAACACAGGAAATCGAACACTATAGATTTTATTCTGTGTTAATTTTTAATCTGCTGACCCTATTGAGCCATTTGGAGATCAAGAGAACATACAGGAAATAGTAAATATCATCAGAAGTACTTTAACATATATAATAATATACATCACCTCCTGTAAGTATTGCTTTAAATAAATGTTTCTCCTGCCTGAATGTGATATTTTGTAATGATTTTTATATTTCTACATTTTCATGTAATTCTTTAAAACATCTCGTCTGGCGGATGACATCATGGGCTCCACAGTGTCGTTGGTACCACTGCTGCCTTGCAGGAGGAAGGTTCTGGGTTTGAATCCTGGTCTGGATCTTTCTGCTTGGATGATTCGCTGTTTTCTACTCGTTTCATTTTTCCATTAAACGTCAGATTGAATAAAACCAAGAGATTAAGTGAAGATCAGAGATTCATGAGGAGAAATGATCCAACAGTAATAATTATTCAGGCTTCAGGGCAGAAAAAGGAGATTTTAACCAGAAATCAGGAGCAACAATGATTGACTTGAAGGTCATCAATGAAATCAAAATAAGAACATCTCAGCACTGCTGATGACCTCCATACTATTCCAGGACTGACAGCAGCTGTTGGACCTTCATCCCTGCTGAGATGCTGAGGAAGATGATACAGAGTAAAGAGCTGTGATGAAGACCTGCTGAGGTTCTCCTGAGGTCCATGGTGGAGAACACCTCAGACCCTGAAGACATGTGGTCCTACTCCTACTGCTGCTGCACGGACAGACGGACCTTCACTTCAAACGAACATGAAATCTGATTTAATCTGCTGTAAAAACCAGTTTATCAGCTGCATGAAAGTGGGAATGGTTGAATAATTAAAATGGCTCAAGGTTCATTCTGCAGATTCAGTGTCGAGTTTAAAACTCAGAAAGACACAAACTACGTCTCCATGATGAGGATTTAATGAAGCTTTGGTTGCAGGAGACCCCTTCTCCGTTCAGCCTGCTGCTCCTGATGAAGAGCACCAGACCTCCTGGAGAGAAGGTCCCGTTTCATACGGAGCAAACATGTCAGTGCAATAGATACATGTGACAACTTTATAATGACTGGATATATAGAAGAGAGGAGGAAGAGCAGCAGAGTGAAGAGGCACTTAGAAAAACACTGAAACATCCAGGTTGACTCCACAGAAATCCTGGAGATACAAACTGCTTCTCACACAGTAACAGAGCTCCGTAGAAGATCAAATATGGATCAGAACATAGAAATACAGAACCAGAAACATTGATCAGAACTTTATCAAAGGAAAATGTAAAATCAGTTGATCAGGTAACAGATGTAGAAAAAGCTGAAGCAGTTTAAAGCCTGGGCTAATGGCTGCCTGGATAGAAGAACTAATATTGAACATGTGAGCTGCTGTTGATCAGTTAGATTAGAATGAAGGACTGGAACCATCTCTCTCTGCTGCATCGTCACACTGAGGAGAACAAGTTCTAACATGGTTCTGGAGGATCAGTCAAACTGGACCTGAAATAAACCCTAAAGGCACAAAATATTTACAGGTTTTCTTGGGTCAAAACATCCAAATTATTAACTTGAAGTAAACAGCTTTCATATTTTTACCCGTCTGGATTTGAGGTGATGAGAAAATAATGATGGAGAGGTTGTTCCTCAGGAGGTTCAGGCTGGAGCTGGGTCAGATTTTTGGGTCCGATTGGGTCAAATGTTAAATCTGTTGCTGTTCTGACTGCAGCATTCATAATTCCCACTGGTTCTCTCCATTTAAAACCAGAACCAGTCATTATAAAATGGTTCCCCAGCTCAGACACAGGAAGCAGAAATGATCCAGTTACCTTCATACCTTCAGCTTGAGAACAACTGCTGGGTTGGGCCTCATAGAACCTAAACTGGTTCTGATCTTTAACTGGAAACATCCACCTGACTGCTTTACACCCAGTTTGAATCCGATTCTACTACCGGAAAAGGCTTCAAGTTCTCTATAATCAATACTGATCAATACAGAGTCTGCAGACTGGATCAAGGTTCCTCTGATGATCCATCAGAACCTTCACTGAGATCTTCTCTCTGATCCAAAGTCAGATTGGATCAGTAATCTAAGATGGATCAACAAACTGATCAGACTGATTGATCAGCCATCAGAGGAGTCGGATCAGTGGAGCTGCTTCTGGTCCTGATGTCCTCTGGTCCGTTCTGGACCTGAACTGTTGGTGCTGAGGAGACAGAAGACAGTCAGTCAGAAGACAGATGGACAGAAGATAGATGGACAGAGAGACGAACCTTTGACGTTCAGATGAACTGTTTTCCGTCTCCAGATGTTCTCGCTGGAGACTCTACATCTGTAGTCTCCACTGTCTCCATCTGTGGGACGTCTCAGAACCAGACTGAGGTCTCCAGTGTTCAGTAGGTCTTCATTCATCTTTGTTCTGTTTCTGTAGAACTGGTCCTGTTCGTCAAGCTGATCAGAACCCTTCTCATACTAATGGACCTTCCTATCTCTGATGTCCATCCAGTCCACTCTAGCATCTCGAGGCAGCTCAGGTGTTGTTCTGAACGGCAGCAGGACAGACTCCGCCCCCTCCTCCACCTCCACCTGACAGACTGAGTGAACAACAAAGAGGAAGATGAGCTGTAGAGACAGCAGCAGCAGCTCTTCATCACTTTACTGACTGATTGTGTAGAAAGCTGAAGGCCAGAAGAAGATGAGAGCAGAAGGTAACAGAAAGGAGCTGCAGATGATAAGAGTCCTGATGCTGTTGAGATGTTTAGTCCATGTTCTGCTGCACGGTAGTAGACTAAACATCTCATGATGTTTGGAGAGAAGAAGCTGGATCCCTGCAGAGACACCAAGTTCTCATCAACATCACGTGAGAAGCAGCCTGAAGATTTAGAACCAAACAGCATCACTGGTTCTGATCCAGTTTACTGTGGAAATGATCTTCAGTGGATCCAGCTGCTGCTGCTCAGACGGACCTCAGATCTGCTGCTTCCTCCAAAGAAACTCCATCACTGAGTGGTTCTGCTCCATTGGTTCTGTTGGACCTTGGAACATGTTAGCAGGATGAAGCAAACGGGCCAAAGCTTCAGTCTCTGAGAGCAGAACCACAGCTTAAGGAGACAAATCTCTCCTGATCCACATTCAGTGGGACATCTGGACTTAAGGCCTCCAAACTGGACCAGACTGGATTCTTTCAGAACTTCACAGCCAAATATCTGGACCCGTTGCCTACAGAGGAGCTTCTACAGATGTTCAGAAGGAAAATGTTCTTCCAGGTTGAATCTGGACCTTCATTCCCAGTTAAACAGTTGTTTTTTTTTAACCGTGTTCTGGCCGGCAGAATAGCTCAGAATTGTTGTCTGAGTGCCAAGAAGAAGCACAACAGATTTACTTTCACAAGTGGAGCATCACAGCTAAAGCTTTAAAGCTCTGCTTGATATTCATAAAAGAAACTTTATAATTAACTTCTTTGAATTCTTTCAATTGAAACGGAAACAGAGACTAAAATGAAAATGAAAAAGAAGCTAGAGAGAGAGCGAGAGAGAGAGAGAGAAGGCAAAGAAAAGAGAAAAGAAGGAAAGAATGGAGGAGCGAAAGAAGGATGAAGAGAATACAAGATTACACCCTGCTTGCTTCTACACCAGTTAAATCTTCTCTCAAAGATCTGCTCTCCAGGTTCTTTGGACCTGGAACTCCAGTCCAGATGAACTCCCAGCCATCAACATCCCATAATAGGCAGCGTGAGTTGGTGGACCAATCAGGATGAGGTTCTGTGTGTTTCTGACAGAAGCTTGAGGACCTGTTCAGTTTGGTTCATGTCAGACCTTCAGCAGTAAAGGACTCGTTTCAATGAGCAACACCTTGTCAGTAGAACCGAGCCATGAGGCGCCTCTGGTTCTGGTTGCTTTCATCATGTGATCTCTGAGATCTTCTCTGGACTCTGTTGACCCACCTGTTGGTACCGAGTGGTTCTCTGGTTCCACTGATGAAACACAAACATCTGATTACTGTTGGAGCTCCAACTAGTTGGTGAGAGCCAGACAGAGATGTTCCTGTGCTGATCCAAATGGTTCCCTTTGAAGAACCCATCAGAACCTGTGCCTCAGTACGTCCTATTTACATTTATAATGTACATTTTTGTGCGCTTCTCTTTACATCACATTTACTTTGACTCTTCCACCTTCTAATGAGCCTCTGATCACTATTGATCACAACTAATCAGCTGATTGGAAAAATACAACAACATCAGATTTAAACCACTGACCTTTGACCTGGAGATGAACTTGTTTCTTCATCAGGATGTTTCCCTCCCTGCTGGAGACGCTGCAGGTGTAGATGTTACTGTCTTCATCTGTGGGATGTTTCATAGTCAGACTGAGGTCTCCAGTTCTCAGCAGGTCTTCATTCATCTTGGTTCTGGTTCTGTAGAACTTGTTCTGTTCTTCAGCATGATCAGAACCGTTCTTATACACATGGACCTTCTTGTTGTATCTGTCCCTCCACTCCACTGTAGCATCTCCAGGCAGGTGAACTGTGGTTCTGCAGGGCAGCAGGACAGACTCCACCCCTGAATCCACCTCCACCTGTTGTTGGACTGAGAGGACAACAAAGGACAAGATGAGTTGGACAGACAGCAGCAGCAGCTCTGAGGACATTTTCTTTGACTGCATGAAGGTCCAACATGTTGGACTGGTTCCAGACTGAAATGGGCCCCATGTCTCCTCTGAACAGAGACAGTGTTGTCTTTGCTGTGGGTCCAATCAGCAGCAGAACCGACTGTTGGGCAGAAAGTCCTCAGTGTGGACAGGAGACCCAGCAGAACGCTGCAGACTGATCCAACCAGCAGTCAGCACTGTGTTCAAGCTGCTGCTGCAGTTCTTCACGGCTTCAACATGTGGATCCATCATCATCATCTAGCTCCTGGTTCCCTCAGACTGGCAGGAAGACAAGGAAATGTCTTTTCAATATGGACCAATATTGGTCAATATTGGTCAATATGGACCAATCAGAAGAAATTAAGCAACACTTCAGATGTTCCTGACCTCTAGTTTGATTCCTGACATGTTGGAGGAAGAAGATCCAGTTGAAATGAGGCCCGTTAGTTCACTGCAGTGGAAACAGGGTTCTGGTTCTGTCTCATTGTCAGAGGACATGAGGACATCCTTTTAGTCCAAATGAACATGAAGCTATCTGAGTTCTCCTGAGTCCATCAGCTTTGTCCTGGTCCTCAAAACCTTCAGTGAAGAGAAGATTCTCTCTGACAACCTGACCGGGTTCTGGAAGCGTTGATGAAACTACTTCAAGATGATAGTTCTGATCCAAGACTACAGTTACACAACAGAACTCTGATTGCAAAATACAGATCTGGGTAACGTCACTTCCTGTTTTCGCTGTTGCATTTGGTCAATTGTTTGGTGTGTGAAGGCTCTCTCATCAATTCTCTCTACTGTGATATCTCTTACTTGTTATAATACATAAGCACGTTAAAACACATACTTTCTGTTGCTGCTTTTAATGTTTGGGGACTCTCATTGTCTTACATGGTTTTTCTAGTAGTGGTAAGGGGTCGCTAGCTGAGCGTTAGCTTTAGCTCCACCATGGCTACCCATTCTGCTGTTTCTCTCTCCGAGTCTCCTCCTCTCTCCTGCTCTCTGTCAGATGTTCAGTTACTCCTCTGCCTCCTTTAGTGATAATGGTGCATGTAATAAATGTAGCATATTTGTATCTTTGGAGGCGAGGGTGTCGGAATTGGAGGCCCGGCTCCGCGCTGTTGAAAAACCAGGAGATAGCTGAGGCCCCTTATCCAGCACAGAGCCACCGAGGGTAGCTCCCCATAGCAGCAGAGCAGAGGCCGCAGCCGGGGCCTCAGGCCAGCTGGGTGACGATACGTAGAAGGCATAGTCCTAGATCCCAGCCCACAGGTCACCACTAACCCGTCTGGGTTTCTAACAGATTTTCCCCGCTCAGCGACACACCCGCTGAGAAGCCAACTCTGGTAATTGGCTCCATAGTCAGAAACGTGGCACTAGAGAAACCAGCGACCATAGTCAAATGTCTACCAGGGGCCAGAACGGGCAACATCAAATCATACCTGAAACTTCCCTCACTCGTGAACAAGACCCAGAGATACTTGAACTCCTCCACTTGACGCAGGAACTCTCCTCCAACCTGAAGAGGACAAGCCACCCTTTTTCGGTCGAGTACCATGGCCTCTGACTTGGAAGAGCTGATCTTCATCCCAGACGCTTCACACTCGGCTGCGAACCGCCCCAGCGCATGCTGTAGGTCTTGGCAAGTGGGGGCCAGCAGGACCATGTCATCTGCATAAAGAAGAGACGAAATCCACTGGTCCCCAAACCAGACCCCCTCCTGTCCTTGGCTGCCTCTAGAAATCCTGTCCATAAAAGTTATGAACAGGACCGGTGACAAAGGGCAGCCCTGCCGGAGTCCAACATGCACCGGGAACAGGTCCAACTTAGTGCCGGCAATGCGGACCAAACTCCTGCTCCGCTCATACAGGGACCGGATGGCCCCTAATAAAGGGCCCATGATTCCATACTCCTGGAGCACCCCCCACAGAGCATCACGAGGGACACAGTTGAATGCTTTCTCCAGGTCCACAAAACACATGTGGACAGGTTGGGCAAACTCCCATGAACCCTCGAGTACCCTGTAGAGGGTATAGAGCTGGTCCAGTGTTCCACGGCGGGACGAAAACCACACTGCTCCTCCGGAAGCCGAGGTATGACTATCGGCTGGACTCTCCTCTCAAATACTCTGGCGTAGGCCTTACACGTGAGGCTGAGGAGTGTGATCTCCCTGTAGTTGGAACACACCCTTCGGTCACCCTTCTTATGAAGGGGGACCACCACCCCAGTCTGCCAGTCCAGAGGCACTGTCCCCGACCGCCATGCAATGTTGAAGAGGCGAGTCAACCATGACAGCCCCACAACATCCAGAGATTTGAGGTACTCAGGGCGGATCTCATCCACCCCCGAAGCCTTGCCACCGTGGAGCTTTTTAACTACCTCGGTGACTTCCGCCTGATATATTAGTCGTCATGAAGGATTCTTGAACTGCTCTTTGTCTGACCCGTGACCTAGAGCCTGTTTGCCATGGGAGACCCTGCCAGGGGCATTTAAGCCCCAGACAACATAGCCTTTAGGATCATTTGAGCATTCAAACCCCTCCACCACGTTAAGGTGGCGGTTCAAGGAGGGGTATGATTAATCTATCTTTAGTACCTATCTCTGCTATTATCCTATCTCCTATTATCTATCTCTGCTTCCGCCTCTCTGCCTGCTCTGACGCTTTTCTCCTAAGCTCCCTGCTTGCTTGCATTCTTTTACTCTTAACTTTTTATCTCTTAGCCAAAATTACGGAAATATTGGACTAAAACTACTTCTTACCAGCGACTCCCAAGGATTATTATTTCTTTTATTGTTTTTCTAAAGGATTTTGATGTTTTCATAATCGAACCCAAAAGGACAAGTTGACGCCAGCTAATCAGCACAAGATGCCTTCCTTCACCACAGGGATTTTGACAAACTTTTACAGAAATTGGCTGTTTTACAGATGAAAATCCATCGACTAGAAGTGAATGTGGAGGTGAATATGGGGTACAGCGATGATTCAACTCTGCCTGTGATCCCAAACAGTGACAGCCAGCTCAACGACTCAGCCGGCAATCAGAACACTGAGAATAAACCTACCGGCAGACCCCCCTAGCATGTTTTAGGTGCGTGCCCAAAAAAATCAAGGTGGACGACTCACTGGAAGATCTCCGCAATTAAATCAATTAGAATGGCCAGAATTACAGAGAAATGCCCCCGTTTCCCCTGGGAAAAGGAGACTTCGACAGCGAGCTGAGCCACAACAAGTGATAGGAGTGAGACAGCTGGAAATAATGGAATTCCCATTCAAAACAGATTTGCCGCACTACAGAATGAAAACCAGGAAAATGATCCATCTTCTGAGAATGATAAAAGGTTTGAGAACAACCTTCATTCTAAACAGTCTTCTCCTAAATTGCCAGAGAAAAAGCGCCCCACCGGACCAAGAACCCTAATAGTGGGCAACACAGCTGTGGACGGGATTAAAAACTTCTGCAACAAGAAAAACACAGAAGTTATGATTGGTACCAGTAGTGTGGTGTCCGATGTCTCAGAGAATATTCTTGCCATCACAGAAGAGCGCCAGACCCTTGATGCCCTTATCATACACTGTGGAGCCATGGATGACGTGGCTAAGAAAAAATCAGAAGGATTGAAGGAGGATTTCAATCGTCTGCTGAATATTGTTGGAGGTCTCAATATCAAGGTGTTTCTCAGCGGACCCTTTGCACCGATTTTCTGTGGAGATGAGGTTTTTTCGAGACTTCTGATGATTAATAAGTGGTTGAAAAAAACATGTCCTACAACACTGGTGAACTTCATCGACAACTTTAATATTTTTTGGGAAAAAAGACACCTCTTCAAGCAAGATGGTTTCTGCTTGAACAAGCCAGGAGCCAGACGTCTCACATCTAATCTCTTCTATTCAGTAAATAATCCCCCAGCAGCTTCGACCTTGGGCAAAGAACATGGTTCCATCGCTCAGCCACAAACAAACAGGAACATCATGTCTGAAATGTTAGAAACAAACTACAGAACTGCAGGTTAAACATGTTGAAGCTGCAGAGGAACCATCGTGCTTCTGTGGGTAGAACAGTTCAGACCAAACATATAAAACAGAAAATAACTGAAGTTATTGAGAACATTGAACACCACACTGATAAAGAAACATTGAAATACATTCAGGAGACCTTTGTGTCCATCTTGCTGAGCTCATTTCCAGAGAAAGAAGCAGATCTTCAGCAGAAGTAGATCTGTATCTGCAGGCTGAAGATGACCTGACAGCTGGACATTTCTGCTGGAACTGGAGGACCTCAGTGAAGAATGGACCACTTCTGGTTCTGCTGGAAGTTCTGAAAAATACAAACTAAGAAAATCAAACTCAACCAAAGACAAATAAGATCTATCTATCTATCTATCTATCTATCTATCTATCTATCTATCTATCTATCTATCTATCTATCTATCTATATCTATCTATCTATCTATCTATCTATCTATCTATCTATCATCTACTATCTATCTTATCTATCTATCTATCTATCTATCTATCTATCTATCTATCTATCTATCTATCTATCTATCTATCTATCTATGGCACATGCTTGTACTTTTAGAGGACCTGAAAGGTTCATTTGTGCTGCTGCCTGCTTTCCAAGTTTTAGTGGCATGTTTTTCAGTCCGCTCTCTATCTGCTATCAGGAGCCTGTGTTCGCCTGCGTGTGAAACTGCGTAACTCAGCGTGTCAGTGTCGGTGACACTAAGGATCAGGAGTGTGTTTTCGTCCAGCTTTTGGCCATAGGAAGTGAATTAGCGACGACGCAGAGACAGAAATTGATCACGACGTAATGTAATAAAATGAACGACATCAACTGTGAAAACGTAATAATACTACCTTGTCGGCGGGGCGCCCCCCTTGGATAATAGTGGGAGGAACGCTGCCCTCAGTCAAACGTGTTACCAGAAATAGAATAGAATAGAATGATTATTGAACTAAAATCATTTTATTTAATCTCTTTAACTTGAACATTAAGTTCTTAGGAATTTTATTATTTTCAACTCAAATTAAACATAAAGATTACTCTTTTATTATAACAAAAACTGGAGATATTTTGAACAAGTCCCCTATAAACAGATATTTAAACCTAAAAAACCAGTTCACAGAAATAATATTCAGGGTCACTATATTCAATTCAATTCAGTTTATTTATATAGCGCCAATTCACAACACATGTCGTCTCAAGGCACTTCACAAAAGTCAGGTACATGCATTACAATTAATCCAAATCATTGAACAGTGCAGTCAGATTCTGTTATTTATTCAAATTGGATAAAAAGTTTGTCTATCTAAGGAAACCCAGCAGATTGCATCCAGTCAGTGACCAGCAGCACTCAATCCTCCCGGATGAGCATGTAGAGACAGTGGACAGTCACTGGCGTTGACTTTGCAGCAATCCCTCATACTGAGCATGCATGTAGAGACAGTGAAGAGGAAAAACTCCCTTTTAACAGGAAGAAACCTCCAGCAGAACCAGGCTCAGTGTGAGCGGCCATCTGCCACGACCGACTGGGGGTTAGAGAGAACAGAGCAGAGACACAAAGAGAACAAAGAAGCACTGATCCAGGAGTACTTTCTATGGGAAGGAAAAGGTAAATGTTAATGGATGTAGCTCCTTTAGTTGTTTCACCTAGAAAGAAAGAACAGATAAACTCTGAGCCAGTTTTCAATGTTTTCAATGAGTCTGAAGAGAGCACATAGAGTTAGTCACAGTAAAAGCTCCATCAGTAGCTATGTCTAGGAGAGAGAAAGGGTTAAACACTGAAAGACAGGGCCATGTGGATCATCGGTAGAGGGTGAGCACCAAGTTGTTGCCAGCAGAAGCTCGGACGATGCCCCTCTCCAGAGAGTTGTCACAGGTAGACACAGAGTCAGGCCAGGTGTAGCTTCTAGGAAGAGAGAAGAGAGAGAACAAAGTTAAAAGCTGAAATAACAGCAAATAATACAAAATTGAAGAGTAGTGTGAGAAAGTAGCGAAGAGGGTGAAAGTGGTCATTATGTCCTCCACCAGCCTAAGCCTATAGCAGCATAACTACAGAGATAGCTCAGGATAACCTAAGCCACTCTAACTATAAGCTTTATCAAAAAGGAAAGTTTTAAGCCTAGCCTTAAAAGTAGACAGGGTGTCCGCCTCACGGATTAAAACTGGGAGCTGGTTCCACAGGAGAGGACCCTGATAACTAAAGGATCTGCCTCCCATTCTACTTCTAGAGACTTTAGGAACCACCAGTAAACCTGCAGTCTGAGAACGAAGTGCTCTGTTAGGAACATATGGAACAATCAGCTCTCTGATGTATGATGGAGCTAAATCATTAAGGGCTTTATATGTGAGGAGGAGAATTTTAAATTCTATTCTGGATTTAACAAGGAGCCAATGAAGGGAAGCTAAAGTAGGGGAAATATGATCTCTCTTTTTAATTTTCATCAGAACTCTTGCTGCAGCATTTTGAATCAGCTGAAGGCTTTTAACTGCATTTTGTGGACATCCTGATAGTAAAGAATTACAATAGTCCAGCCTTGAAGTAACAAATGCATGGACTAGTTTTTCAGCATCAATCCTGGACAGGATATTTCTAATTTTGGCAATGTTCCGGAGATGAAAGACGGAAATCCTGGAAACCTGTTTAATATGGGATTTAAATGACATGTCCTGGTCAAAAATAACACCAAGGTTTTTACTTTATTATCGGAGGTCAATTTAATGCCATCCAGGTTAAGTGATTGACTAAGCAGTTTCTTTTTTAAAGACTCCGGTCCAAGGACGACAACTTCTGTCTTGTCTGAATTTAGAAGCAGAAAATTTAAAGTCATCCAAGTTTTATGTCTTCAAGACATGCTTGTAGTCTATCTAACTGGTTGGGCTCATCAGGATTTATGGATAAGTAAAGCTGAGTGTCATCAGCGTAACAGTGAAAATTTATTCTATGCTGCCTGATAATTTTACCTATTTTACCTATTGGATAGAAGCATGTATATAGTAAAGAGAATTGGCCCAAGTACTGAACCCTGTGGTACTCCACAATTAACCCTGGAGTTTAAAGATGATTTATCATTTACATGAACAAACTGGAATCTGTCAGACAAATAAGATTTAAAACCAGCCTAGTGCTGTTCCCCTGATCCCTACAGCATACTCCAGCCTTTCTAAGAGAATATTATGATCGACTGTATCAAATGCAGCACTGAGATCTAACAGAACCAGTACAGACACAAGTCCATTATCTGAGGCAATAAGAATATCATTAGTGACTTTCAGCAGAGCTGTTTCAGTGCTATGATGAGCTCTGAAACCTGACTGAAAACTCTTCAAACAGGTCATTGCTGTGTAAATGCTCACACATTTGATTAGCAACTATTTTCTCAAGAATTTTAGATAAGAATGGAAGATTGGATATCGGTCTGTAATTTATTAAGTCATCTCGATCAAGCGAAGGTTTCTTAAGCAAAGGTTTAATTACAGCTACCTTAAAAAGCTTGTGGTACATATCCATTTACTAAGGATAGATTAATCATATCTAAAATGGGGCTGGTAATCAGAGGGAAACACTTCCTTAAATAATTTGGTTGGGATTGGGTCTAACATACAAGTTGAAGGTTTAGATAAAGCTAATATTTCTGATAACTCAGGAAGCTCCACAGGATCAAAACAGTCCAAACACAGATCAGGTTCTACAGTTATTTCCAATGTTGTCTCACTTGTTGAGGATGAAGTAATCATCTCTGGGAGATTGTCAAAGATTTCTTTTAATAGAATCAATTTTATTTTGGAAGAATCCCATAAAATCATGACTGCTGAGAGCTAAGGGAATGGATGGCTCAACAGAGCTATGACTCTGTGTAAGTTTAGCAACTGTACTAAAGAGAAACCTAGGATTATTCTTGTTCTCTTCTATTAAGGATGAGAAATAAGCTGTTCTACCTTGGTGAACTGTCTTTTTATACAACAGTAGGCTATTTTCCCAGATTAAGTAGGAATCCTCTAGGTGTGTAGAGCGCCATATTCGCTCCAATTTTCTAACATTGTACTTTAAAGTACGCAGCTCTGAATTAAACCAGGGAGCCTGCCTCCTATGAATAATTTCCTTCTTTTTCAAGGGGGCTGCATTGTCTAATGCACCACGCAATGATGAAGTAACACTGAACAAGAGAATCAATTTGTGAAGGAGAAGAAACAAAATTATTGCCCTCCACTCTGTTTTTCTGTGATAATGAGGAAATTAAAAGTGGAACAGATTCTTTAAAGGTTGTTACAGCATCGTCTGATAATGATCTACTATAATGACATTTTCTTTCAGGTGTGGAGTACTCGGTTAAATAAACTCAAAGGTATTAAAAAAATGGTCAGGACAGCACAGGGTTGTGAGAAAATATTGTAATGTCTGTACACTCAATGCCATATGTCAGCACAAGGTCCAGAGAATGAAGACAAACGTGGGTAGGTTTGTTAATGTTTTGAGTAAAGCCAATTGAGTCTAAGATATCATTAAAGGCTATATTTAAGCTATCACTTTCAGTGTCAACATGAATGTTAAAATCCCCACTATAATAACTTTATCTGTATTTAACACTAAATCAGATAAAAGGTCTGAAAACTGATCTATAAATTGAGAGTAAGGGCCTGGTGGACGGTACAAAACAACAAACAGAAGTGGTTTTAGTGCTTTGCAATTTGGATGAGGAAAACTAAGGATTAAATATTCAAAAGAGTTGTAGCTATTGATTGGTCTGAGACAAATCAATAAATCGGACTGAAAGATGGTTGCTACTCCACCTCCTCGCCCAGTATTTTGAGCAATGTGAAAATTTAAATAATTAGTAGGAGTTGACTCATTTATAGTGACATAATCCTCTTGCTGCAGCCAGGTTTCAGTGAGGCAAAATAAATCAATCTGATTGTCACAAATCAGGTCACTAACTAGCAAAGTCTTTGAAGAGAGAGATTTTATGTTCAGTAAGCCACATTTAATTGTTTTATTTTTATTTTTAGTCTGAGTTGTGTTTATTTTTATTAGATTTTCCTGATTTCCTCTTTTTAGATACTTTTTTAATCTATTCAATTTTGGCCGTGGGCGAGACACTGTCTTAATAGGGTAATGGGTGGGTAGCAGTACAGAAGCTGCAGAGAGGAGTGTTAAACTACGACCCTGCTTCCTGGTCTGAACCCTGGGTTGTCAGAGGTTTGGAGAACTAATAAATTCGGCCAGATTCCTAGAAAGAAGAGCTGCTCCATCCAAAGTGGGATGGATGCCATCTCTCCGGATCAGACCAGGTTTTCCCCAAAATGTTCGCCAATTATCAATGTAGCCCACATCGTTTTCTGGACACCACCTAGACAGCCAGCGGTTGAATGACAGCATGCGGCTAAACATGTCGTCACTGGTCAGATCGGGGAGGGGACCAGAGAAAATTACGGAGTCCGACATTGTTTTGGCAAACTTACACACCGAAGCAACACTAACTTTAGTGACCTCCGATTGACGTAACCGGGTGTCATTACCGCGAGCGTGAATAACAATCTTACTGTATTTACGCTTATCCTTAGCCAGCAGTTTCAGGTAGGATTTTATGTCGCCCGTTCTGGCCCCTGGCAGACATTTGACTATGGTCGCTGGTGTCTCTAGTGCCACGTTTCTGACTATGGAGCTGCCAATTACCAGAGTTGGCTTCTCAGCGGGTGTGTCGCTGAGCGGGGAAAATCTATTAGAAACGCAGACGGGTTGGTGGTGACCTGTGGGCTGAGATCTAGAACTATGCTTCCTGCGTACCGTCACCCAGCCGGCCTGAGATCCCGGCTGCGCGGGCTCTGCCAGAGGACTGCTACGGGGAGCTACCCTCGGTGGCTCCACGCTGGCTAAGGGGCCTCGGCTATCTGCTGGTTTTTCAACAGCGCGGAGCCGGGCCTCCAAATCCGACACCCTCGCCTCCAAAGCTACAAAAATGCTACATTTATTACACGTACCATTATCACTAAAGGAGGCAGAGGAGTAACTGAACATCTGACACAGAGAGCAAGAGAGAGGAGGAGACTCAGAGAGAGAAACAGCAGAACGGGTAGCCATGGTGGAGCTAAAGCTAACGCTAAGCTAGCGACCCCTTACCACTACTAGAAAAAACCGTGTAAAACACGGAGAGTCGCCAAACGTTAAATACAGCAACAGAAAGTATGTGTTTTAACGTGCTTATGTATTATTACAAGTAAGAGATATCAAAGTAGAGAGAAATCAGATCAAACAAGAGAGCCTTCACACACCACACAATCCACCAAGTGCAAAACAGGAAGTGACGAATACGCCTTACCACGCCTCCATACACGTTATATCAGTTTTACTTCATTTTCATCATTTAACTCAGCTTTAATGAGACACTTGAAATAAGCTTTGGTAGATCTGGAGGCAGAGTGGAAACAGCTGCTACTGTCTCTCTCTCAGGTAGCGGAGCATCTTGTAGGTAAACAGCAATGACGCCCCTGCTCTAGTCTTTCCCATCTGTAGTTGTTTTATTGTTCCTTTTTGGTTCTTTTGGTTGATAAAAGCTTGGTGTATTTGGCCCCTGGGTCCTAATAAAGCATCACACATCCAAGAACTATCTCTACTAACTGATTATCCTACTAACTGATATTTACCCGTCATCTTGGAAATAAAATATTAAATGTTTCCACGTACCCCCTGCAATGTGCTCATGTACCACTAGGGGTACAAGCACCCTTGGTTGGGAATCATTGACTTCATCACTGGCCAATCACTGACTTTTGGCTTCATATTTGTTTCTGTTCATTTAACATTAACATTTGTTTTTCAACCTTTTATTTGTTGGTTGCTTTTATCAACCTGAACATTTAGTTTTGATACAAACGTTTTTATAGCAAATGCATAAATGTATTAATAAAAATAGGAGCAGAAATCAGACTCTAGTGAATGCAAACCTTCATAATGTTTATAATGTGTAAAATGAAGCAGCAGGACTTCATAAATCTGAACATGATAATGAATGTTTTTTTTTGTCAGTGAATCTAGTTTTACTCACAACAATATTTTAGTGTCTGGCTCCAGGAGTCACATCATCAAAGGATTTTCATCTTCTTCTTCTTTCATCTCAGTGAACAGAACAGTAGTGAAGCACAGCTGCCTGAGATCTGTGGACCAACAAAGAAGAAAGGATAAATTACTGAAGGCAGAATAATTTTACTGCAGCCTCATAAAACTAAAGCTCCAGAGCTTCAACAAGAGCCTCTTTGCAGCATTAGCAGAGTTAGCATTGCTAATGCTAACTGACTGAAGCTAACTGTTGCTACGAGTGGAAGGTGTAAAACAAAAAGTACTCAGTTTAAAAGCATCCTGTCACTAGAAGCATGATTAATGCATTATCATTAAAGTAATTATGGATCCTGATCTGATCTCCAGAGGGTCATTGGGCAGGAAGTGGGACACCCTGTACAGATAGTCAGTCCATCACAGGGCAACACAGAGACACACTGGACAAACAAACCTAAGGAGAACTAGGGACACCAATCAGACTAACAGTCATGTTTTTGGACTGTGGGAGGAAGCTGGAGTACCCACAGAGAACCCACGCATGCACGGTGAGAACATGCAAACTCCATACAGAAAGAGCCCAGGGCAGGATTCACACCAAGGACCTTCTACCTGCAAGGCAACATTGCTAACCGCTGCTCCACCGAGCAGTCCTGAAAATGGTCCAAACAAGAGAAAAGTTCCAGTGAGCCACAGATGTTTGGATGAAGAATGTCTTGTTGATTTCAGTGGTCAGAAGAGAACAGACAGACTGGTTCCAGATGCTAGAAATGCAACAGTAGCATAAAAAACCACTCAGTACCACCAAGGTCTGCAGAACACCATCACTGAGAGCACGACGCATGAAACCTTGAAGCAGATGGGCTTCAGCAGCAAGCTTCTCCTCATCTTCACCAGGAGTGTCAGGGAGAGTTTATCTGAAGCTCAGCAGTGGAAACCACAAAGCTTCTCACCTTTGTTGCTCAGTGAGACACATTCACATCAAAGTAAGAAGCAAACAGTTTCTCAGGTTTGAACAGAATCAACATCTATGAAGACCAAACCACAGCCTGACCAGTCTCAGCCTGCTGGTAGCAGCTAAAAGAGGCTCCAGTTACCTTCTCACAGTTTAGGACCACTTGAAAATCCATCTATAGTGCTCTTTGGTGCAGCGTGAGAAGATAACTAGTGTAACCACTGGAAGCTCTGTAGAAACACAGAGAAGAGTTAACTATGAATCATTAAACATAATAGGAGACAAGAAGCACTTTATGAACTCAGATACCCTGTTCCTACCAGCAGGTACACCATATAGCTAAAAGTATTAGATCACAGCACAAAATCTGTGAGTTCTGGTGGTCCAATTACTTCCATGGCTGCAGGTGTGGAGAACCTGACAACCTTCTTGAACATCTTTGGGATGAATAAGAGCAGAGGCTGCAGTTCTGGTTTGCTCATCTAACTACGAAGAAACTCCTAAACCTTGAGGAAGATGTTTACAGAGGAGTTAAAGTTGCAGTTGCTCTCCTTGGCCTCCTGTAATTGACTGTTGTCATTTTTTAAGACCCTCTAACAAGCTTTCCTTAGCCTCCTGTAATTTTTCAATGAAACTCGTCCTCCATCTTTGTTGAACTCTCTCCAGCCTCCACCCCTTCTTGGTCTCTCCCTCCTCTCCGCTGCTGAGATCTCAGACATTATTCACCTGTGTAAGACCTCTTCATGTCAGCTTGATCCCTTCCCCACAATCCTTGTTAAATCCAGTTTTTCCCTCTCGCTCCTTATTATTCCTGGCGTTATCATCTCCTCTCTGTCTTCTGGTATCATCGCTGCTGCATTTAAATCTGCAGCCATTAATCCTGTCATCAAATAAACGGGTCTTACCCCTCTAACTTCAGTGATCTCCACCCCATCTCTAATCTACCTTTCTTTTCCAAAGTTCTTGAACAGTTTCACTCACATTTATCCAATAATAGCTTGTATGAACAGTTTCAATCTGGTTTACACCCTCACCATGGCACTGAATCTGCTGTCATAAAAATGACAAACAATCTTCTTCTCACTGCTGACTCTGGTCTTCTGTCCATCGTCATTCTCCTTGATCTGAGTGCAGCCTTTGACACCATCGATCACTCCATCCTTCTCAACAGACCAACCCAACTGGCATTTCTCCCTCTGACTGGTTTAAATCATTTCTCTCTGACTGCACTCAGTCCATTCAACTTCATTCTTTCTATTCTCAGTCCTCCCCGTCTCTACCGTTGTGCCACAAGGTTCTGTCCTTGGGCTCCTCCTCTTCATTATTTACCTTCTTCCTCTTGGTCACATCTTCTGTGAATTTGGTGTGTATTTCCAATGTGATGACACCCAGCTATACTGGTCAACCTAAACTAACTCTACCCTCCCACCTCCAACCTCACTGATTGTCTCAGTGAGCTCAGTCACTGGTTCTGTGATACTTTTAAACAGTGAAAATAGAGCTAAACCTTGTCGGTACTAATATCCCTCTTTCCAAACCTGATTAACTTTGTCCTCCCATTTAACGACTCTCTGCTTAACCCTCCCCTCGGGTCAAGAGTCTGGGCATCATCCTCGACAGAACATTTTCCTTCACATCCCACATCAGTAAAAACTATTTTAGATGGTGTGAATCCCGTTACATGTGGTGTAAAACAGCCACAGTCAAACATGGTGGTGTTGTGATGGTCTGGGCTGCTTTGCAGCTTCAGGACCTGGAGGTCTTGTTGTAATTGATGGAGCCATGAATTCTCACACCTCGGGACAGGACACATTCATTAATAAATAATAATATTTATTATTTTCCACTATCTGATATTTTCCTTATATAAAATGTCAGTAGAGCATAATTTGCCTTCTAGCATTATTATATAGTTGAACACATGTCTGACCCATTTAAAAAAGTTTGAAATTCTCCAAAAGACAGTAAAAATGGTCGTATCATGGTCTCAGTTTAGTTCTCCCACCTGAAACATTTTCCTGTTACCATCTTCTGAGGCTGAGCTGACCAGGGCTGACCCTTCATTCATCATTTTCATATAAAACACACTGTGTGTGTGTGCACTATTTAATATTTGATGAGTGAATAAACTAAGATTAGAAGGTGTATCAAAAAGAAGATTGAAAAGTTCATGTGTTATAGATGGCACTAAAATATGACCGGTAATCATTGAATAAAGAACCGAGATAAACACTAAATATTTAATAAAACTCATCATATCAAGTCTAGTTATATCAGCAGTGAACCTGCTGAGTTTACAGCGTTGGCATGAGAACCTGTAGCTGAACCACAGAAACAGGAAACTGGACGCCCGCAGAGTCTCTTAGAGTCAGTTAGCAGAAAACCCACAACCTGCAGCACAGAGGGAGCAACTTTAACCGTCATCTACTGAAACAAACACCAACGTAAAATATAACAGAGATTAAATTTGTCTAACTGAACTAATTCAGTGTTTAATGAAGATTACATCACAAACATTACTGTACAGGAATTAAATCAAGCAATCAGCAACTAAGCTCAGTTCTTTGTTTCTTCCAGACTAACTGTAGGTGGCGCCAGACAACTGAACCAAATACAAGACAAAGAATTTTACCTTTGTTTGGTTTGTTTCTGCGTTGTTTATTCTGGGATATTTTAACCACGCTGTAAATGATACTTTCCTCTCCAACTTCCTGATTACCTGGAAATAAACAAACACTGATCTAATTCACCAGTTCATTTTTTTTCTGACAAACAAACATTGTTAGAATTTCAGCTGAAAGATCATGAGAAGAAACCCAGAAAACTCACACCTAAAATAATTGACATGCATGACAGATGTGATCTCACCTCTAGATTTCCTGTTAACCTGATGTTTCACCAGTAGAACCAGCAGTAAAACCACAACAACGGCACCAGTTAGAGACAGGAGCCCATAGGGAAGAAACTGGGAAGAGGGTGGAGAGGCTGATGTAGGAGAAGGAGTGGTTGTTGGAGACGATGTGGAGGATTTCTCTAAAATAAAGATTTATTAAGTGATGAAGAGTTGATATTAACACTCAAAGTTCAGTGATTTATTTCAACCTGCTGACCTGAGACAGAGATCCAGCTGGATGGAGACTCTCCATGACCACTGATGTTACACTCTGATTTCTGAACTGTGATCCTAAATAAAACCGTCAGAAATAATAAACACAGCAGCACTTTGACCCAAACAGACAATAAAATGTTTCTACTTACAGAACAGACGTCGTAGAGATGCGCCTTTCATTGTAGCTCAGAGGGATCTGACCGTTCTTCAGCTCAGCTGATCACACCGAGCTGATCCCGCCTCCTTCCTCTACATCATGGGCCTCATTTTGTGAGCAGCATGAAAACCTTTCAGATAAAGAACGATATTTAACTGACAAACTGAGTTCAGAATAATGATGGCAGACAGGAAACTGTTTATATTCAGCAACACTAAATTTAAACATGAAATAGTAATTTCCTACATATAAAGTAACTTTGGACAAAGGATGTTGAACATGGAGGAGTTCATGAGGAGGAACAAAGGAAGACTACAGAGAAGATTCATGGATGTAGAGAATGAGAAGATACAGACAGAGGAGGATGGTAGATAGGAGAGGATATAGGATCTGCTGTGGTGCCCCCTAGTGGAAGCTGCTGGAAGGAGATGTTCAGGAAGAAAATTAAGAACATATCAGAAAGCTCTTCACAGTAGATTGAATGAAACATATACAGGGGTTGGACAATGAAACTGAAACACCTGTCATTGTAGTGTGGGAGGTTTCATGGCTAAATTGGACTAGCCTGGTAGCCAGTCTTCATTGATTGCACATTGCACCAGTAAGAGCAGAGTGTGAAGGTTCAATCAGCAGGGTAAGAGCACAGTTTTGCTCAAAATATTGAAATGCACACAACATTATGGGTGACATACCAGAGTTCAAAAGAAGACAAATTGTTGGTGCACGTCTTGCTGGTGCATCTGTGACCAAGACAGCAAGTCTTTGTGATGTATCAAGAGCCACGGTATCCAGGGTAATGTCAGCATACCACCAAGAAGGACGAACCACATCCAACAGGATTAACTGTGGACGCAAGAGGAAGCTGTCTGAAAGGGATGTTCGGGCGCTAACCCGGATTGTTTTCAAAAAACATAAAACCACGGCTGCCCAAATCACGGCAGAATTAAATGTGCACCTCAAATCTCCTGTTTCCACCAGAATTGTCCGACGGGAGCTCCACAGGGTCAATATACACGGCTGGGCTGCTATAGCCAAACCTTTGGTAACCCATGCCAATACCAAAGGTCGGTTTTAATGGTGCAAGGAGCGCAAATCTTGGGCTGTGGACAATGTGAAACATGTATTGTTCTCTGATGAATTCACATTTACTGTTTTCCCCACATCCGAGAGAGTTACGGTGTGGAGAAGCCCCAAAGAAGCGTACCACCCAGACTGTTGCACGCCCAAAGTGAAGCATGGGGGTGGATCAGTGATGGTTTGGGCTGCCATATCATGGCATTCCCTTGGCCCAATACTTTTGCTAGATGGGCGCGTCACTGCGAAGGACTACCGAACCATTCTTGAGGACCATGTGCATCCAATGATTCAAACATTGCATCCTGAAGGCGGTGCCGTGTATCAGGATGACAATGCACCAATACACACAGCAAGACTGGTGAAAGATTGGGTTTGATGAACATGAAAGTGAAGTTAAACATCTCCCATGGCCTGCACAGTCACCAGATCTAAATATTATTGAGCCACTTTTGGGTGTTTTGGAGGAGCGAGTCAGGAAACATTTTCCTCCACCAGTATCACGTAGTGACCTGGCCACCATCCTGCAAGAAGAATGGCTTAAAATCCCTCTGACCACTGTGCAGGACTTGTATATGTCATTCCCAAGACGAATTGACGCTGTATTGGCCGCAAAAGGAGGCCCTACATCATACTAATAAATTATTGTGGTCTAAAACCAGGTGTTTCAGTTTCATTGTCCAACCCCTGTATGTACCTATAAAGGATTGTAGTGTTGAAGGTATTCCCCTTGAAACCTGTTAGCAAAGTTGAATTTGCTACCCAAGTGCTGTATGCATGTGTGTAAATCTGTGCTGACTTTGATATGTATGGCTGTGCAAATATCAGACTCTGTAAAGTCAGCTAAATACTGGGTGCCCTGTGGGTGACCCCAGAGGGTTGGTGCTGGGAGAGCAACAAAGGAAAGTTAGGTACCACTTGGAAAGTGTAATAAAAGAGATCTGAACCCAAATTTGGGGTTATTTCACTGCTATGTTCTGCCTGTAAGCTTGTTTCTGGCTTCTGCTTCTTACCTTGCTTTCTCCAGAAGAGTTTTGACCCGGTCTACAGTTTCTTCCAGTAGATTAATAGAGTATTTTTGGGTACCTTTTTGAGATGATATAACATTATATAACATAAGCAGAGGTAGCCCACAAGATTAGTTTCCGTCAGCAGTAGAAATGTCATCGCCCTGGGATGGATGTGCACTGTGGTGGCTCGGGGGGACAACTGCACCCACTGCTGTGGCCAGCACCGTCACTCCAGAGGATGTCGAGCTCCACATCGGCTGCAGGAAAACGTTGGAAGGCCACTGCCATCTGCAAGAGTCAGTCAACACTCCACTCCAGACTGCTCATTTATCAAGTACTGTTGAAAACCATGTCAGACCCAACACTGGCATGAACACAAACACACATGTGAAGCAGTGAGACTAGTTGAACAATACTTGGAAGAAAAGGGTGAAAAGAGGTGTTCTTCTGACATTATCTCAGAAAAGCAAGGGAAGAAATTAATGAAACTAATTGGTAGACGTAAAATGGTGAGATGCACTTTAGACAATATACCAGTTAGAGCACAATGGGACACAGGTACCAAGGCTACAGTGATAAATGACAAATGGAGAGTGGAGCTATTACCTCACACCACTATCAGAGGGCTTGATGAACTCTTAGGACCAGAGTCATTCATCAGACTTGGACCAGGAAAAAACTTATCATCAAGGGTTTCTAGATGAGGGCAACCAGCCACTCACATTGTTTATTACTCCCTGGGGCGTATACCAGTGGGTCAGAAAACTGTTCTGGCTCAGTTCTGCTCAAGCGGAGTTTCAGAGAAGCATGGATGAGTGTTTGTGGGATTCACGTGATGATATTTGTCTACCTTACATTGATGACAATTTAGTCCACAGAAAAACATTCGAGGACCACATTGAACACGTAAAAGCAGTGTTACAAAGATATCAGAAACATGGGGTCAAATTTACTGCTAAGAAATATGGACTTTTAAAGCCTAAGGTCATATTTTTTGGCAGGGTGGTGTTAAAAGATGGTCATACCATGGGTCCAGCAGAGGTTGTGCCCGTGCTGTCACTCAAAAACACCCCCGCACAGTGGGGGAGGTGAGACAAATTTTGGGCTTTCTATCCTATTATAGATCTTACATACAGGACTTTTCGCGCATGACAAAACCTTTGAATGAACTGATAGCAGACACCAACAAATCCTCAAAACTCCCAACAAGACTTAAAAACACAGGAAAATACAAACAAGGGGAAAACAAATTCACAAGAGGACAAATGCCCTGATCAGCCCCTGTGAAATGGACAGATGCCCATCCTCAGGTTTTGTGTTACTTAGTAAAGTTATCCTCCCATCCTAGAGTATCCTGACCTAAATCAATCATTTTTGCTGCATACTGATGCTTCTCAAGCAGGACCAGGTTAAGGGTTGTAGCTGATGGATTTAAAACTTTAATGCTGCCAGAGAAAAAACTATTATATGCATGCTGGTAAACTAGAGTTTTTAGCTCTAAAATGGTCTAATTGTGAGCACTTCAGAGATTATTTGTTTCATGCACCATCTTTTCTGGTTTATAGAGACAATAATCCACTCACTTACAGTACTGTGCAAATGTTTTAGGCAGATGTGAAAAAAATGCTTACAAAGAATGCTTTCAGGAATATAAATGATGATTGTTTATTTTTATCAATTTACAAAATGCTAAGAGAGTAAACCCAAACATACAGCCAGAGTCATTAAGAACTATCTTCAGCATCAAGAAGAACAAGTCGTACTGGAAGTGATGGTCTGGCCCACAGAGCCCTGATCTCAACATCATGGAGTGTGTCTGGGATTACATGGAGAGAAGGTGGGAGGAAGCATCCATCCACAGAAGATCTGCGGTTAGTTCTGTTAGGAATAACCTTGCTTACTATAACTTCTAGATGAGCTTTCACATACACATCATAATAATAAAGTATAAATGCTAAGGTTTTCACTTTTGTTAGGATAGGAAAAGACTCATCACTGACGCACATTATAAAGACAAATGACCTACAGTTTGAGACAAAGTTTAGGGCATTGGGTTGATTGTGAGACATACTGTAACAGGAGTGATTCGATTGCAGCAGCCACACTTAGATTAAGGGTTGGACACCTGCTGTTACACACTCTATCAGATAGACAAACATCCACTCACCGGCCACTTTATTAGGTACACCTGTCCAACTGCTCATTAACGCAAATTTCTAATCAGCCAATCACAGGGCAGCAGCTTAATGCATTTAGGCATGTAGACATGGTCAAGATGATCTGCTGCAGTTCAAACCGAGCATCAGAATTGGGAAGAAAGGTGATTTAAGTGACTTTGAACGTGGCATTGTTGTAGGTGCCAGACGGGCTGGTCTGAGTATTTCAGAAACTGCTGATCTACTGGGATTTTCACGCAGCACCATCTCTAGGGTTTACAGAGAATGGTCCGAAAAAGAGAAAATATCCAGTGAGCGGCAGTTCTGTGGGCGCAAATGCCTTGTTGATGCAAGAGGAGAATGGCCAGACTGGTTCGAGATGATAGAAAGGCAACTGTTACTCAAATAACCACTCGTTACAACCAAGGCATGCAGAAGAGCATCTCTGAACGCACAACACGTCAAACCTTGAGGCGTATGGGCTACAGCAGCAGAAGACCACACCGGGTGCCACTCCTGTCAGCTAAGAACAGTAAACTGAGGCTACAATTCGCACAGGCTCACCAAAGTTGGACAATAGAAGATTGGAAAAACGTTGCCTGGTCTGATGAGTCTCTGATGAGGCGACATTCGGATGGTAGGGTCAGAATTTGGTGTCAACAACATGAAAGCATGGATCCATCCTGCCTTGTATCAACGGTACCTTGTACCTTGTACCATCAAAGACTTGCTTCAACAAACCCACTGTCACCTGGACAAAGCCAGCAGCACTGTGAGGATCATGTTCTTTGATTTCTCCAGTACATTTAATACAATCCAACCTGATTTCTTGGTCAGAAACTCCAGAAGACTCAGGTAGAGGCCTCAAAAATCTCCTGGATCAAAGACTACCTGACAAACAGATCACAGTTTGTGAGACTGAAGGGTTGTGTGTTTAACCAGGTAGTCAGCAGCACAGGAGCGCCACAGGGGACTGTACTCTCACCATTCATTTTCACTCTGTACACCTCAGACTTTCAGTACAAGACAGACTCCTGTCATCTGCAGAAACACTCGGATGATTCTGCAGTTATGGGGTGGATCAGAGATGGACAAGAAGATGAGTACAGGAAGGTGGTGGACCGCTTTGTGGCATGGTGTGGCAACAATCATCTCATCTTGAACGTTACTCAAACAAAGGAGATTATTGTAGATTTTAAGAGAAATAGGAATAAGTCAAAAACTATTTCCATCATGGGAGAAGAGGTGGAGGTGGTGGAGGAGTATAAATACCTCGGTGTTCACCTGGACAACAGACTGGAGTGGAGATGCAACTGTGAAGCCATCTACAAGAAGGGACAGAGCTGACTGTACTTCTTGAGGAAGCTTAGGTCCTTTGGTGATTGCAGCAAGATGCTGAATATCTTCTATAAGTCTGTTGTGGAGAGTCTGATCTCTTCTGCCATCATCTGCTGGGGTAGCAGCATCAGAGCCAGGGACTTAAAAAAGCTCAACAAGCTGATAAAGAAGGCTGGTACTTTTCTGGGGACTCCACTGGAACCTCTGGAGATCATTGTGCAAAGAAGGATTCTTCATAAAAATGAAGAACATTATGGAGAACCCTGAGCATCCTCTTCATGAGACTGTCCTACAACAACAGAATGTCTTCAGTCAGAGGCTTCTTCTGATCTGCTGTAAGACAGACCTCTACAGGAGATCCTTCCTGCCCACAGCCATCAGCATCTACAACGGCTCTTTGAAAAAACCTACATAATGAGCTACAAGAGTATTTACAAGTTAGGGCTTGCGAGATAGAACCCCAGAATGCAGACGAGCAGGCAGCGTGATGGTAAGTGGAAAACAATTTAATAAAAAACAAAAACTCACTCTCAGAAGAGGCAGGAACAAAACAATAAACTGACAGGCAGGACAGGCTTGGCGTGATCCACAAAACAAGACATGATTTCAGAAATGTTTCCGCGATGTGTAAACAGAACAGGTGTGTATAAATGGAGTGTGAACCAGGTGAAGCAAGACAGATTAACTAGGTGCAGGTGAACCGAATAAAGTTGATTAACAGAGAACACAATGTGACAGGAGCAAAACATGGCTTCAACAGAACGCAAATCCAAGGAAACAAACTAATAGAACTATGACTAGAAAAACATGAAACAAAAGCATAAACAGGAAAATAATAAACAAAAGCATGGTTCAAAACTTGAGCAGTGAAAAACATATAGTGAAAAAACCCAAAACCAAAAACCAAACAACCCCAAATCATAACATTAATTTCCCATTGGGATTAATAAAAAATTTTTGAATTTTGAATTGAATTTTGATTTTGTTCTAGCTCCTCTGCAGCCAGTCCAAAGCTTCGTCATCATCCTCATATTGGATGATGAAGAAAGCTGGAAACTAGGAATGTTCTCTAAAGTTATGCAGTCGCTATCATCAATTTCTTCCTTTTCATCTCCTTCTGACTCAGATTCTGAAGAGAGTCCGGCGGCGGTACTGCTGAAGATGTACTCCCACCGCGAAGCGCTGTAACAGCCACGATTCAGTTAGTCTGCAATGCGTTTAGCTTGCATGAAGAAACACATAATTTTATATAGGAGCTGATAAGTAGCCACAAGGTTTCTAGCCTTTGCAGAATCCAACATGGTGCAGTAGCTCGGACGTTATAAATGTGAAAATTGTAATAAATCCAGAGCTGTTTGTGTTAGACAAATCAATCTATATTTACCTTAAATAAATAAATAAATGTAGAATTTTGTATTTATTTAACTTGTTAGTAATTATTTCATAAATTACAAATCGTAATCATCCAGTTTATTAGGTAAGAGATGGAAGCAGTTTCAGTTAATTCATGATGTACTTTAGAACAGGAAGCAAGAAAGTTATTAAAAAATCGATTTTATGTATGATTTTAATATATTTTTTATTCAAAGTTAAATTTTTCACCAGTTTAATTTTTTTATTTGACTATTTCAGGGTTCTTATTCAGTCCTAAATGCAAGCCAACTCATAGATTAAGAATCTTTCTAGTAATTGTTCATAGAAAAATAACAGCAAACACGGAATACAAGATTTAGTTTCCTGTATTTGATAACATTAAAACCACCAAATGTCCACAGAACGTTTCTGTAGTCTAGCTCATTTTGGGGAAAACCTGGTCTGATCCGGATTAACCCTTCAACTTGTATGTTAGACCCAATCCCAACCAAATTATTTAAGGAAGTGTTTCCTCTGATTACCAGCCCCATTTTAGATATGATTAATTTATCCTTAGTAAATGGATATGTACCACAGTCTTTTAAGTTAGCTGTAATTAAATCTTTACTTAAGAAACCTTCGCTTGATCGAGATGACTTAATAAATTACAGACCGATATCCAATCTTCCATTCTTATCTAAAATCCTTGAGAAAGTAGTTGCTAATCAAATGTGTGAGCATTTACACAGAAATGACCTGTTTGAAGAGTTTCAGTCAGGCTTCAGAGCTCATCATAGCACTGAAACAGCTCTGCTGAATGTCACTAATGATATTCTTATGGCCTCAGATAATTGTGTCTGTACTGTTAGATCTCAGTGCTGCATTTGATACAGTCGATCATAATATTCTCTTAAAAAGGCTGGAATATGCTGTAGGGATCAGGGGAACAGCACTAGGCTGGTTTAAATCTTATTTGTCTGACAGATTCCAGTTTGTTCATGTAAATGATAAATCATCTTTAAACTCCAGGGTTAATTGTGGAGTACCACAGGGTTCAGTACTTGGGCCAATTCTCTTTACTATATATATGCTTCCAATAGGTCAAATTATCAGGCAGCATTGGATATATTTTCACTGTTACGCTGATGATACTCAGCTTTACTTATCCGTAAATCCTGATTAACCCAACCAGTTAGATAGACTACAAGCATGTCTTGAAGATATAAAAACTTGGATGACTTTAAATTTTTTGCTTCTAAATTCAGACAAAACAGAAGCTGTCGTCTTTGGACCGGAGTCTTTAAAAAAGAAACTGCTTAGTCAATCACTTAACCTGGATGGCATTAAATTGACCTCTACTAATAAAGCAAAAAACCTTGGTGTTACTTTTGACCAGGACATGTCATTTAAATCCCATATTAAACAGGTTTCTAGGATTTCCTTCTTTCACCTCCGGAACATTGCCAAAATTAGAAATATCCTATCCAGGAGTGGCGCGGATAAACTAGTCCATGCATTTGTTACTTCAAGGCTGGACTATTGTAATTCTTTACTATCAGGATGTCCACAAAATGCAGTTAAAAGCCTTCAGCTGATTCAAAATGCTGCAGCAAGAGTTCTGATGAAAAAGAGAGATCATATTTCTCCTATTTTAGCTTCCCTTCATTGGCTACCTGTTAAATCCAGAATAGAATTTAAAATTATCCTCCTCACATATAAAGCCCTTAATGATCTAGCTCCATCATACATCAGATCTGCTTGTTCCAAATGTTACTAACAGAGCACTTCGTTCTCAGACTGCAGGTTTACTGGTGGTTCCTAGAGTCTCTAGAAGTAGAATGGGAGGCAGATCCTTCAGTTATCAGGTTCCTCTCCTGTGGAACCAGCTCCCAGTTTTAGTCCGTGAGGCGGACACCCTGTCTACTTTTAAGGCTGGGCTTAAAACTTTCCTTTTTGATAAAGCTTATAGTTAGAGTGGCTTAGGTTATCAGGAAGGGAGCCTCCTCCCTCCCTGTTGGATGGAGTAAGGGGGAGTCAGGTTTAGCCTAAACAGTTATGGTTGAGGTGCAGACACACGCTCCATTTCTGCTACCTGTATGACCCCTTCTCTTTCCCAATGGTTATAATCAGTCTGGCAGAGAGAGGTATCCCAATCCTTGTGGTTTTTAGTATAACAATGACCATCAGTGGGACCCTTTGTGGGGTGCCTTGAAACGACATTGTTGTAAATAAGCACCATTTAACTAAATAATCTGAACTGAAACTATCTGTGTAGTTATGCTGCTATAGGCTTAGGCTGCTGGAGGACATAATGACCACTTTCACCCTCTTCACTACATTCTCACACTACTCTCCAATTTTGCATTATTTGCGGTTATTTCAGCTTTTAACTTTGTTCTCGTCCGAGCTAGGGGCTAGTAAAGGGGTTAAGGGGAATGAAATGGCGGATAATATGGCTAAGAAGAGCGCCAATAGAATAATGGTTGACATTAATGTTTAGGTTTAGTGTAAAAGAAGTAAAAGGTATAATAAAACAAAAAATGGAAGAGAGGTGGCAGAGGTTATAGGAAGAAGAAAGGAAAGGATGCTGGTTGTATAAAATACAAAGGAGAATTGGAGAAATGAGAAAAACAGAAAGAAACAGGAGAGAAGAGACAATTATATCACGTCTTAGAATAGAACCTTATTTATAAAAGGAAAAGATCAAACAGGGAAATGTGAGTGCGGGGAAGATGAGACAATAGAACTTGTTATTTTGCATTGTGGGAAATATCAGGTCCAGAGGAATAAGTTGGTTAGGAATCTTAGTAATATGAAAATGAAATTAGACATTGTTGATTTATTGCAAAAGATTCAGAACACAGAGGATATCAGGCTATATTATATTTTTTAAAACAGTGTTAGTTGTATAATAGGATTTAGTGTATGAAGGGGTATGTATAAGTATGTATAGATGTCATGTGGTTCACACTCCTTACCAGTTGGTGGCGGTAATGCCTCCTTCAGTTGTTTGCCAACCGCCATTATAAGAAGAAGAAGAAGAAAAAGAGGCATCGGTCACGTGGTTTACCGCATTTACAAGCATCGAACCTTTTTACTCTGTAAACTCCTCGAAGCTTTGCTTCAAATGTCCCTTCTCTAGAGTTTGGATCTTAGCCGAGTTCTAACTACTCAGTAACTGTTAAAGGACCTTTTGAAGAGAAGCTAACAACAAAGATGTGGAGACAGCAGCTCAAACGGTGGCAGAGAGCAGCAGTGGGAGAGATTTCCCAAACAGCTAAAGAGGACAAAGAAGATCAGCTGCGTCTCAACATCCTGGAGGCTGGTTTCAACCCTAAAGTTCTGCTGCACAGATTAGGTTTGTCTGTTTTCATGTCAGTTACAGCTTAGGAACATTTTAGGTGACTAATGGATTAGCTTCTTAAAGCCCAAATGTTCCCATAGACTTAAAACGTAAACGCTTCGTTACTCGTCCGCCATTTTGAGTGGTTTGTTGGCCTTCAACACCGATACAAGTTTGCTTAGAAACTAATTAATAGGACTGCAGGATATAGCGATGAAGTTAGTTTGAAGTTGGATATTCAAGCTCCGCGGAGTTAGCGGCATCTAGCTCACGGTTGATCCGATTCAGGCACTCAGATTTCGGCTAGCTGCTCTCTGTTGCTCCCTCTTCTGACCCGTGGTGGTTCACTTAGGGACCGTCAATAAGTTTCTGAACCAAACAATCGTGGAAAATAAAAATAAATAAATTCCTTGTCTTGTGACCAATTGAAACAAAAACAATAGTAAATCATGCTGCTAGATTACATCAATGAGGTACACTCATTTTTATTCCATTTTAAGTCTTTTTACATTTTTTAGGATTATTTTTATTTCAAAATTAGCATTTTTCTTCAATAGCTTCCAGGTCATGTGACCCACTGACACAAAATCTGTCTGAAATTGTTCTACTAGTCTGGATAGATGAGGCACACCCTTTTTATTCCATTTTGAGCATTTTTATATATTTTTTGGAATTTTTTGGGTCAACAGTTAGCATTGTTCTTCAATAGCTTCCAGGTCATGTGACCCACTTTAAGTTGCTTCTGTAAACTCCTCAGTAATTCTCTGTCTTCCTCTCTGAAGGCTCCTTTTTTTTGTTGAGCAGGTCCTTCAGGTCACTGGTGATCCAGCGTTTATATCAAACCATATTCATGTTTTAGAAAGGACAAGTCTTTTTGTGGACAATCCATAAGATTTGTTTGAGACATTATTACATCCTCAAACTGAAAGAAACATATTGACCAAACATTTGCAGCTGTAAAGAACCCAGTGGTTCTATTAGTGTTGACTGGTGGGAGCTAAACACACATGCAGGCCACACTTTTCAGGTTTCGCTTAGTTTAACAGCAGCAAACAAAGTGATTTTATCATTGAACTTTGTTTTGGTCATCACATCAAACTCCACTAAGATGCATTGTAATTTGTGGTTTCACAGCATTAAGGCAGATAAACATGTAATAAGTATGAATAGTTTTTTCAGCTCAAGTTGTTGCTTTATAGAGAGAAAATATATTGAAATATGTGGTTGTACAGCATCACTTCTGGAACAACCTATGGGGTATGAATACTTCCACCGTGTTTAAAGAATGACAACTAGACTAAAAAGTGTGGTGAAACATTCTTAAAATATGTTTTCAAACCACTTAGAGGTTTCCACATTTTAAAGATGTGTCACCACAATCAGCAGCCTCCATCATTAGTAAATGGGAGAAACCACCAGGACTCTTCCTAGAACTGGACGGTTGTCTAAACTGAGCTATTGGAGGAGAAGAGCCTTAGTCAGGGAGGTGACCAAGATCCCGATGGTCACTCTGTCAAAGGTCCAGCATTCCTCTGTGGAGAGAGGACAACCTTCCAGAAGGACAACCATCTCTGCAGCAACTCACCAATCAGGCCTGTATGGTAGAGCAGCCAGATGAAAGCTACTCCTTAATAAAAGGCACATTGCAGCCTGTCTGGAGTTTGCCAAAAGGCACCTGAAGGACTCTCAGACTATGAGAAACAAAATTCTCTGGTCTGATTACACAAAGATTCGTCACGTTTGGAGGAGATCAGGCACCGCTTATCACCAGGCCAATACCATCCCTACAGTAAAGCATGGTGGTGGCTGCATCATTCTATGGGGATGGTTTTCAAATTAGAAACTGGCAGACTAGTCAGGATAGAGGGAAAGATGAATGCAGTGATGTACAGAGACATCCTGGATGAAAACCTTCTCCAGAGAATTTCTGACCTCAGACTGGACCGACGGTTCATTTTTCAGCAGGACAACGACCCAAAGCCCACAGCCAAGATCTCAGAACCACCCTGTAAATGTCCTGGAGTGGCCCAGCCAGAGTCCAGACTTGAATCTGATGGAACATCCGGAGAGATCTGAAAATAGCTGTGCACAGACCTCTCTCATCCAACCTGATGGAGCTTGAGATGTTCTGCAAAGAAGAATAAAAAGATAAATAATAATAAAATTAATAAATAAATAAATAATAATAAAAAATAAAAAAAGGATAAGAATAAATGGTAATTAAATCAAAAAATTTAATGTAATCAAAGTACCTAAATATGTCTTTATTAAAAAGTCACTCAGTCCAGGCTGAAGTCAAAAAAACTTTCTAATATGCCTGATGTGTTTCAGTGTTTCCTGCAGATGTTAAGCAGATGCTGATGGTTAAAGAAGCAGCTCCTGTAAAGCACAGACCTTGTGCTGGCCTACATGACCCAAAGCCCCACCACATAAAGAAGGAACAGGAGGAGGTCTACACCAGTCTGGGGGGAGAGCAGCTCAATGGGAAGGAGGAGATCGATGCCATCAGGTTTCCAGTCACTGCTACTCCCATAAAGAGTGAGGATGATGAACAGTCCCCTCTGCTCTCACAGCTTTATCAAGACCAAATTAAAGGCAGAGCGCTTCCAGAAGACATCGATGGAGGAAAAGAATCCATCAGGATACAAGATCATGGAGATGGTTCCATTTCCTCAGAAACTGAAGACACTGAGAAGAATGAAAAGGCAGATGATGGGAACATTAACAAACCTGTTAACTTCCCTCAGTTTGCTGAACAATTTGTTCACCGTGGCTTTCTTCAGAAAGACATGATAAATTCAGAAATAGGATCTTTAAGCTCGCTGGATAGGAAGAACTGTTTCACACAGAAGAAAAATGTGGAATCGCCAAGGAAAGTCCAGACAGGAGTGAAGTTTAGCTGTGAAGACTGTGGTAAAACCTTTATTGGAAAACGCACTTTAAACACACACATGAGAATCCACACTGGACAGAAACCTTTCTGTTGTGATCAATGTGGACAAAGATTTAGCCAAAAAGGCACTTTAAACACACACATGAGAATCCACACTGGCCAGAAACCTTTCTGTTGTGATCTATGTGGAAAAAGATTTTGCCATAAATCAAGTTTAAACACACACATGAGAATCCACACTGGACAGAAACCTTTCTGTTGTGATCTATGTGGAAAAAGATTTACTGAAAAAGGACATTTAAACAGACACATGAGAATCCACACTGGACAGAAACCTTTCTGTTGTGATCTATGTAGACAAACATTTAGCCAAAAAGGAGGTTTAAACAAACACATGAGCATCCACACTGAACAGAAACCTTTCTGTTGTGATATATGTGGACAAAGATTTAGCCTAAAAGAAGGTTTAAACAGACACATGAGAATCCACACTGAACAGAAACCTTTCTGTTGTGATCAATGTGGACAAAGATTTAGCCAAAAGGGAGGTTTAAACACACACACGAGAATCCACACTGGTCAGAAGCCTTTCTGTTGTGATCTATGTGGACAAAGATTTAGCCATAAATCAAGTGTCAACACACATATGAGAATCCACACTGGACAGAAACCCTTCTGTTGTGATCTATGTGGACAAAGATTTAGCCAAAAAGCAGGTTTAAACACACACATGAGAATCCACACTGGACAGAAACCCTTCTGTTGTGATCTATGTGGACAAAGATTTAGCCAAAAAGGAGGTTTAAACACACACATGAGCATCCACACTGGACAGAAACCTTTCTGTTGTGATCTATGTGGAAAAAGATTTAGCCATAAATCAAGTTTAAACACACACATGAGCATCCACACTGAACAGAAACCTTTCTGTTGTGATCTATGTGGACAAAGATTTAGCCTAAAAGGAGGTTTAAATAGACACATGAGAATCCACACTGGTCAGAAACCTTTCTGTTGTGATCTATGTGGACAAAGATTTAGCCATAAATCAAATTTAAACACACACACGAGAATCCACACTGGTCAGAAGCCTTTCTGTTGTGATCTATGTGGACAAAGATTTAGCCATAAATCAAGTTTAAACACACACATGAGAATCCACACTGGACAGAAACCTTTCTGTTGTGATCTATGTGGACAAAGATTTAATGAAAAAGGAACTTTAAACAAACACATGAGAATCCACACTAGAGAGGAAAATGGCTAAGGTCTGAAGGCTCAAACAGATTACGGTCGCTGTAAAATTTGTGATGTGAAGTGCAAGGCCAGTGGACAATCTGCACAATTTTGGTCAGCCTCAGATATATGGCTACAACTCCTGCATTCAGCTCCGTTAACACGCCTGCTAATGGATTAAATTTGTGCCTTATTAAGAAAACAAAAACTGCGTAGTTAAGGGTTTTCATGTTGAAGAAATGTTTGAAACATCTGAGATGTTACATTACAAATGGCTGGATGTCGTTTTGATATATTCAATAAAGTTTATATATTGAGAAATACATGCACTACTGGTCAAAAGTTTTAGATACTTTCTCACTTAATGGGTCTCTTTATTTTCATGACTATTTACATTGTAGATTCTCTCTAAAGGCAACAAAACTTTGAAGGAACACATAAAGAGTTATGTTGTAAAAATGTGAAAGAACTAATTTTAAATTACAGCTTTATTTTAAATTTACAGTTTCTATAAAAGCTATAATTGTTTTTTCATCAATGTTTTTCCTGTGATTGCTTTGCTCTCTAAATAACTTACCAAAGGTTCATTGAGAGACGGCCAACGGTTAATAATTCAGTCATCACAGCAAAGGACGGCCATTTTAGGCAATCTAAAATATAAAACTGGGCTTCAATTCAATTTAGTTTATTTATATAGCGCCAATTCACAACACGTCTCAAGGCACTTCACAAAAGTCAGGTACATACATTACAATTAATCCTAATCATTGAACAGTGCAGTCAGATTCAGTTATTTATTCAAATTGGATAAAAAGTTTTTCTGTCTAAGGAAACCAGCAGATTGCATCCAGTCAGTGGACTTGCAGCATTCACTCCTCCTGGATGAGCATGTAGAGGCAGTGGACAGTCACTGGCGTTGACTTTGCAGTGTTATGGAAATTCTTCATTTAGTGCTCCAAAGTATTCCAAATTGTTGTGAACTTTCATTAACCTCTCTCCTCTGACTTCAGTGTTTTTATTAGTGTTCTGGTATTTAGAGTAGATGCACTCTAAACTATTACCAGAAGTTTAATGGTTAAAACATCCTTGGGAGTTGTGCCTGAGCAAGAGCAGATGGTTGTCCTCATAAATAATGGTCTTACCTCTATCCTGGGAAGGGTTCAGGGACCATAAAGTTAAACTCTTTGAAGTTGAGGTAACACCCACATACTGTTTAAATACTGTCTGTAAACTGTGTTCGGGGCCCCTGTTTCACTGACACGTCAGTGACAGGGTCTTCAAACGCAAAAATGCCTTTGAATAAAACTTATAAAGACAAAGTCCGGATTTCCTCTTATTGTGAGTTAATTTCTCTCCCACTTTGATAAGAAAAATTCTATTATAATTTGGCGTCACGAACAGGATCCGACATGCCAGAGAAACGCAGGAGGGGGCAAAGACGTCTGGCCAGCCTGGAGACGTTGTCTTCAGTCCCTCCATTTCACGGAGGGGGTCCTGGTGCCTAACTGCGGCTTCTGGCTGATCGGATTCGAACTATTGGTCTTTAAATGTATCTGGGTGAGAAGTTGCTCTTCATGATATAATGTATATAATTTTTATTACACATTAACCATCATCTCCTAATTAATTGATTAGGTTCCGGAGTTGGGAGAAGGAGGACATCGGCTGAGCGCCAGGTTACCCTGTAAAGGTATACAGGGAGGGTTTTATTGGTAACAATAAGACAAGCAAAACAAAGGGTTTTGCAGCTGGTTTTTTGCTAATTTCTACACCTTATAAAGGAGAAAAGCCAGTGGGCCGACGTGCCACTGAACAGGTAAAAAGGTTATAGCAAAATGGGTTCCGGAACAAAAGGCATCAGAGGTGGGTCCTTCTCCAAACTCTGCGATTTATAAAATAATGAAAGCAAAAGGTGGGGATGATTGTGTAAAGGTGCTTTAATTTGTGAAGATAAGTTTGGTTTTCCACGGGGTGAAAGTTTGAGTGTAAATAGGTTATATAGTTAAATAAAAAATAGTTTAAATAGTTTAAAGTAAAAAAGGGTCCCACTGATGGTCATTGTTATACTAAAGACCACAAGGATTGGGATACCTCTCTCTGTCAGCATGATTATAACCATTGGAAAAGAGAGGGGGTCATACAGGTAGCAGAAATGGAGGGTGTGTTTGCACCTCAACCATAACTGAGCCAGTTTAGGCTAAACCTGACTCCCCTTTACTCCATCCATCCAGTTAGATAGGCTACAAGCATGTCTGGAAGATATAAAAACTTGGATGACTTTAAATTTTCTGCTTCTAAATTCAGACAAAACAGAAGTTGTCGTCTTTGGACCGGAGTCTTTAAAAAAGAAACTGCTTAGTCAATCACTTAACCTGGATGGCATTAAATTGACCTCCGGTAATAAAGTAAAAAACCTTGGTGTTACTTTTGACCAGGACATGTAATTTAAATCCCATATTAAACAGGTTTCTAGGATTTCCTTCTTTCACCTCCGGAACATTGCCAAAATTAGAAATATCCTGTCCAGGAGTGACGCTGAAAAACTAGTCCATGCATTTGTAAGGTTTATTAATCTGTAAATATTCGTACTCGTACTCGTCATCTTCCGCTTATCCGGAACCGGGTCGCGGGGGCAGCAGACTCAGCAGAGACACCCAGACGTCCCTCTCCCCAGACACCTCCTCCAGCTCCTCCGGGATGAGCCCAAGGCGTTCCCAGGCCAGCCGAGAGACATAGTCCCTCCAGCGTGTCCTGGGCTGTCACCTGGGCCTCCTCCCGGTGGGACGTGCCTGGAACACCTCCCGAGGAAGGCGTCCAGGTGGCATCCGATATAGATGCCGGAGCCACCTCACCTGGCTCCTCTCGATGTGGAGGAGCAGCGGCTCTACTCCGAGCCCCTCCCGCATGGCCGAGCTCCTCACCCTATCTCTAAGGGAGTGCCCGGCCACCCTACGGAGGAAGCTCATTTAAGCCGCTTGTATCCGGGATCTCGTTCTTTCGGATATGACCCAAAGTTCATGGCTATAGGTGAGGGTAGGAACGTAGACCGACCGGTAAATTGAGAGCTTCACTTTTCGGCCCAGCTCTCTCTTCACCACAACGGACCGGCACAGCGCCCCCATTACTGCGGCAGCCGCACCGATCCGTCTGTCGATCTCCTGCTCCATTCTTCCCTCACTCGTGAAAAAGACCCCGAGATATTTGAACTCCTCCACTTGAGGCAGGAACTCCCCTCCAACCTGAAGAGGACAAGCCACCCTTTTCCGGTTGAGTACCATGGGCCTTGACTTGGAGGAGCTGATCTTCATCCCAGCCGCCTTCACACTCGGCTGCGAACCGCCCCAGCGCATGCTGTAGGTCTTGGCTAGAGGGGGCAGCAGGACCACGTCATCTGCAAAAAGAAGAGATGAAAATCCACTGGTCCCCAAACCAGACCCCCTCCGGCCCTTGGCTGCGTCTAGAAATCCTGTCCATAAAAGTTATGAACAGGACCGGTGACAAAGGGCAGCCCTGCCGGAGTCCAACATGCACCGGGAACAGGTCCGACTTAGTGCCGGCAATGCGGACCAAACTACTCTTCTGCAACGAATAATCAGGTCTGCAGAGAAAATAATCAGGGCTGACCATCCCTCCATCCAGGACTTATAAAAGTCTAGGGTCAGGAAAAGAGCTGCTAAAATCTCTGCAGACCCCACACACCCTGCACACAAACTGTTTAGAGTTCTACCTTCAGGTGGCGCTACAGAGCACTGTTCACTAAAACCAGCCGCCACAGAGACGGTTTCTTCCCCCAGGCTGTTTCTCTGTTGAACATTTAATAGAATACCAAAAATAGCATACAGATGTTTCAAATGCACCTTTTTATTTATTTATATATGTGTATATTGTACATTGTAGATATGTATATTCTGTAGTGCAAAAACAAAACCCAGAGAGCAAAGTGTACCGGAGTCAAATTCCTTGTTTGTATGTACAAACTTGGCAATAAAGATGATTCTGATTCTAAAGGCATCAGACGCCACCTGCTAACATTATTTAGCATCACTGTAACCAAGGGATAATGGTAGAAGTATTCACCCCCAGAAACTGTAATAAAGAGGTTCTGGAGACAGAACCTGGGTTAATATAAACATTGCTTTATCTCCTTAGTTTGGATCAGCAGATTGTGGCGCATAGGTAGGGAGGTTTATTGTTCACCATGTTTAACAGCAGAGGGAAGGTAAAGTAACAGCAGGTTGACCCCCATCAAACCAATCAATCACCAACTAGAAAATAAACTGTAATAAACTGAATCCTGCAGGTCAGGTGGTTCAAACTGAGAGATCTGGATCAGAGAGACTGTCTGCAGGTCAGAACATTTTCAGCCTCTATCTGACACCAGAGGACAGGAAGGATGATTTTTAAATCAAGTATTAATACATAATATAAATATGAAAATCTTACAGTAAACATGGGTTTATTGGTGCAAAGGGACAAAAATACTGAACCTCTTGTGTGTAAAGACAAGAGAGAAAGACCCACTGAGCTCCAGGAGGTTCTGGTTTTGGGACAGAAGTCTGATGGGTCCTCTGGTTCTGTCAGAGAATGGACATTAACCTGTGGTTCTGAATGGATCAAGTCAGTCCATGGCTCCTAGAGGAGCATTACAGACAGTAATATACAGTCAGCCAGCAGGGGGCAGCAGATCATTGGGGCAGTAAGACTGGTTTTGCATAAACAAATGGAGTCAGAGTTATTTGTTGGCTGGTTTCATTTATAAAACCCATCAGATGAAATAAGATCTGATGAGTTGGACAGTGATTGGGTAGAATAAGATCACCTGAAGAAGAACCACCCAGTTAACCATGACTGACAGGAGGAACCAGGAAGATGTTCAGACTCTGCAGGTTGTTGGTCTTTATTTCCTGGTGCATCACTGAGAGCAGAGGACCTTTGTTTCCTTGTTCATTCAGAGTCTAAACAGCCTCAGAGTTTCCAGACCTTCAGTAAATAATTCAAAAGCTACGGAGCTCCTGGACTTTAATGTCACTGAGATAAAAAGAATCATAAAACTGTTACTAGAGAAGTTTTCTCCTCCAGAGAACAAAGTTCAGCTTTCACACTTAGATGAAAACTAAGATTTCTGCAGGACTTTAAAGAAGAAACTGGAGGATAAGATGTTTGATCAACTTATTATTGTCTCTGTAGATCAGGAGGTCATGTAGCAGACAGTTTATCTGCACATGTACAGATCTACCAGTTACTGTAACCATAGACCAGTTTAACTTTCTAACAGCTCCACCTCTCTACGCCACCTTCTACCAACACAGCAGTTGAAGCATTTCGAGACGTTGGTTTCTCTCAGCTGAGTTTTTTTAATTATTGTTAGTCTAACGTGATCTAAATGGGCTTATTTCTTTAGATATAAATCACCTGAGTTTCTTGATTAGTTTTCTGCCTGCTGTAATTCTAGGCAAAGGCAAATAGCAATCTTAATTCACAAAAGTGTAAATTTTACAGTTTTAGGCACAGTTACAGATCCAGAGGGTAGATTTATAATAATGAAAATATTTATGCATAACCAAAAGATGTGTATTGTCAGTATATATGCCCTAAATGTTGATGACCCCCCATTCTTCCATTCTTTTTTTTCTGCTCTATCTAAACATTTGGATTGCTCACTTCTTCTTGGGGGGGATCTCAACTTTGGTCTAAATGAAGAATTAGACAGGTTGACCACAACAGGGACAACAACAGTTGGCAATCAATAAATAATTAAACAGTACATGAGTGATTACGGACTTTGCGATGCATAGCGATCTCTTCACCCTAATTACAGAGAATATACTTTCTTCTCACATGTCCATCACTCTTACTCCTGTCTGGATTATTTCTTAGTCAGCAGCTCGTTGTTGGCTGACATTTCAGATACTGAGATACACCCTATAGCTGTCAGCGATCATGCTCCTGTCTCCTTAACTCTAGTAAATAAGAAAGAAAACCCACAAAGCAAAAACTGGAGGTTTAATACATCATTGCTTAAGGATGAAGAATTTATGAAATGTTTTAAAGAAGAGTGGACTTCATATTTGGAGTTTAATGACCTCCCGGGGACATCAACATCTGTTCTCTGGGAGGCAGGGAAAGCAGTGATGAGAGGTAAAATAATCTCATTCTCATCACATAAGAGGAAAATAGAAAACAAATGTATTCAGGAATTAGAAAAAAACATTAAACTGTTAGAAGCTTCCCAGGAAGAGGAAATGCTGAGTAAACTACGTAAAGCCAAACTAGAATTACATGAAATTATAGACAAAAAATCCCAATTCTTAGTGCAAAGACATAAAAATCAGGTAGCTTTTTAGCTAAACAATCAAAAATAAATAAAGATAAACAACTATATTTGCTGTAAAAGACTCGACAGGGAATATAGTTTATGATCCTGAAAGAATAAACAGCACTTTCAGAGATTTCTACCAAGCTTTATACTCACCACAGATAGACCCGTCAGATAACGACAATTTCTGGATAAAGTAACACTTCCTAAATTATCAGATAATCAAGCGATGGCCCTGGATGTACCACTGACTGTAGCCGAAATCCAAGAAGCTCTCACAAGCATGCCCAATAAAAGGCTCCAGGCCCAGATGGATTCCCAACAGAGTTCTACAAAGAATCCTGGAATATTTTGACTCCAACGTTCCAAAGAATGTTGCAGGAAACCGAAGAAAATGGGAAAAGTCCCCTAAATATGAATTCTTCCAACAAAACTCTCCTGTTAAAACCAGGAATAGACCCAGTACTTCCAACCAGCTACCGTCCCATATCCCTTATTAACATTTATCTCAAAATAATCTGTAAAGCCCTCGCAAAAAGACTAGAAAAGGGAACTCCTCTCATAATACATCCTGACCAAACTGGTTTCATAAAATGGAGACATTCATCCACAAATTCACGCAGATTACTTAATTTAATAGACTATTCCTACAGTAAAAATATTGAGACCAATTTATTATCTCTAGATGCAGAAAAAGCATTGATAGAGTTAACTGGAAATTCTTGTTTGCAACCTTGACTAAATGTGGTTTTGGAAGCTCTTTCATAAACTGGTTACAGATATTATCCAGTTTCCCAGCAGCATGTATCAGGACTTAATTTACACAGGACTGATCAGCTCAAATATAGATTATGGAAGTAAAATTTATAGTTTAGCAGCAAAGACTCATTTGGAAAAATTAGACATTATTCATCGACATCAAGCATTAAGAATTTGTACTGGAGCATTTAAAACAACCTCAACAACAGCAGAGGTGGAAATTAGATGAACGCCGTCAGATCCAAGGAGAACACAATTAACAATAAATTACTGGTAAGATTTACAAGGCAATAACCCGGATCACCCAAAACAAGAGATCTTGAAGCCATGCTGGGAAAAAGAAATAAAAGAAACAAGCAGTTTTGGATGGATAATTAAAAAGATAACAGAAGAATTTCAATTAAAAATGTAGTTATAAGTCTGATAGTACCTCTAGCTGTTATATCATCCGGGATTTTAAAAGAAGTAAAGGTAGATATTACTTTAATGGAAAAGAAAAAGAACAGGACATGCATATTAGATTTCTAAAATAATAATATAATAATCTAATAATAATCTAAAATAGAAAATTCAGATTTAACAGACTTCCATTACATACTTTATGTACTCTGTAGTAATTTGACCCTCCAGCAGAAGCACAGCAGTCCTCTCTGCTGTTATCTTAGTGCTTCATCTTCTAACACAGTTTTATTGATTGTTTCTGACTGATCTGTATGTTCCAACAACGCAGTGGTCCATATATGAACCAGTTACTGGTTATACTGGGAGGATTTTAGATTATCAGTAAACCAGTCAGGATAATCATAATTTAAAATACATATATAAATAAATAAATGACTCAATAAAATAAATACTGGGCCAAATAAATCTAGAAATATAAATTAATGTGCCATTAAATGCAAACAAAACAATTAAAAGAGATTTATTCAATAATTGATCAATTAGGCAGATACAAATAAATATTTATATTTTAATCTTTAACTTTTGTCATTTTTCTCTGCTGATATGCTTATTTATGATCTAAAACCCTAATTTCCTGATTTTCCAGCCCTTTTATTTGTTTCATATTTATTACCAAAATATATTCAGAACATGTTTTTTTCAATCAAAAATCTATTATTTTTCAAATTAATTTACTGCCCTAATGTACCCCTGTTGTAGTTTTTTACCCAACGGATTTATTTCCCTCTTTCTTTTTTACATTACTCTGTCTCTGTATTAACTTCTCCTCAGCAGAGGAGGTGGTTTCTGCAGTGTCTAACTGGGAGTTTCATGGGAGTTTCTGTAAGATATGATTGGTCAGATTGACTCTTTTCGCTGAGTTTGAAGCAGACATGACGGTCAGATTTAATAACTCTCTTCCCTGCTCCCAGTGAACCGCAGCACACTCTCTAACTTAGCCAACCTGCTACGCTACACGACTCAGCTGCCATCACACAGAAAGGAGATAAGCAACAAGACTGTCCACAAACAATAGTCAGAAACACCAGCAGCTCATTCGTTGCTTCTGCTCACCAGCCTAGCAATATGCCATCAAGCTAAATCAGACACCCAAAAATGTATAGATGGTAGTTTACTGTTTAGAAACAGCACAAAGCTCTTTCTGCACACCAACTGCTAACTAGTTTGTAAGATTGTATTCTATCTTGGTAAAGTTAGTTTAAGGCTGGATGTTAGATATTTGCTCTCCATGAATTCAGCTGCTTCTTCCTCCAGTTTGACCCGATGCAGGCAGTCTGATTTCAGGCAGCAGCTCTTTGTCTGCTCCATCCTCCTGCAGATGGTGGTTCGCCTTTGGACCATCGATGAGTTTCCAAACCAAAGACTCTTGAGAAACAAAAATTAATAGCTTCCATGTCTTGCGACCCTGTGGCACAAAAATAACGTCAATTCATTTTACTAGATTACACAGATGAAAAACCCTTTTTTATCCGATTTTAATGCATTTTGTGTCTTTAAAGTAATTTTTGTAATCAGAATTCATGATTTTATTCCAATAACTTTCATATGAAGTTAATTTTGGGGCGAATCTGTTTATGCATTGTAACTGTGAATTTGAAGTCACAGAGAGTAATACTATAGGAGTTTTGTATCTGTAGAAGTTTTTTCAGTCTTTCACAAATACAAAACAGCAGTTACACCTCTTCAGCTTCCTAAGTACAAGTGCACAAATTGTGCAAATTTTGTTTACAAAAATTAATTATAAAAATAGCAAATGCATTAAATCAGATGAAAATGAATGTCTCATCTGTCAAGTCTTGTAGATTAATTTAACATTAATTTTGTACCACTAGGTCATGTGACCTATAGAGGCTATTGAAAAAAAGAATCATGAATTTTTAATACAAAAATTCTTTAAAAATAGAAAATGCATTAAAATCTGTTTTAAATTAGTGTGTCTTATCTATGTATTCTAGTAGTATAATTTGACGTTATTTTTGTGACACTGGGTCGCAAGACATGAAAGCTATTGACGGTACCTAAACGAACCACCATTTGCAGGAGGAGGGAGCAGGCAGAGAGCTGCTGCCCGAAATCAGAATCCCTGCATCGGGTCAAATGGGAGCAAGATGCCGCTGAATTCATGGAGCGCGAATATCTAATGTCCAACCTGTCCCGTTTAGAGACCACTACGGTCAAAGTGTAAGCCCATGGCTTCCCAGTCAGTCAGCACCACAGTTAGAGCATGAGGATGCCCAGGCAGCGCTTACCTCACCTGGCCTCTCGCTTCACTTTAGAGAAGCTCCGCCGCAGACTAGCGCACCAAGCTAGCCTCTCGCTGCGTGACCCCATGCTACCAGCAACTACGTGCGTCCGTAGGAATTGCTGTCGCGGCCACTCGTAGCATCAGCCATGCTACACCAGAAGTATTAACATTTAATGCTCACCCTCTACCGATGATCCACTTGGCCCTGTCTTTTAGTGTTTAACCCTTTCTCTCTCCTAGACATGGGGATTGACTGAGCTTTTACTGTAACTAATTATATGTGCTCTCTTTCAGACTCTAACCTTGAAAACTGGCTCAGAGTTTATCTGTTCTTTCTTTCTAGATGAAACGACTAAAGGAGCTACATCCATTAAGATTTACTTTTCCTTCCCATAGAAAGTACTCCTGGATCAGTGCTTCTTTGTTCTCTTTGTGTCTCTGCTCTGTTCTCTCTAACCCCCAGTCGGTCGTGGCAGATGGCCGCTCACACTGAGCCTGGTTCTGGTTCTGCTGGAGGTTTCTTCCTGTTAAAAGGGAGTTTTTCCTCTCCACTGTCGCTACATGCATGCTCAGTATGAGGGATTGCTGCAAAGTCAACGCCAGTGACTGTCCACTGTCTCTACATGCTCATCCGGGAGGAGGGAATGCTGCAAGTCACTGACTGGATGCAATCTGCTGGGTTTCCTTAGACAGAAAAACTTTTTATCCAATTTGAGTAAATAACTGAATCTGACTGCACTGTTCAATGATTAGGACTAATTGGAATGTATGTACCTGACTTTTGTGAAGTGCCTTGAGACAACATGTGTTGTGAATTGGCGCTATATAAATAAAACTGAATTGAACTGAATTGAATTGAATTACAGAAAAAAAAAAAAACTTCTGACGAGAGAAAAAAAAATTCATTTTTCTCTGTGTTCCATCCTCATTATTTCTGGAACAATAGCAACTACTGTGATATTTACACTTCTGATGTAATCTCCTGAGTGTTAGCTTTAATTTGATACCAGGATTATTTATTTAGAATTAGTAATTGCTGAGAAAAACCTCCCTAAATTTGGGCTTGTTACTTCGAGCACAAACTTCATTAAAGCCCCTTGTGGAGCAGAACATTGAGATGTTGGATGTGGTTCTGAAGCTGTGCAGAGATCCAGAACCTTCCAGCACACCTGACAGGAAAACTGGCTGAAAGGTGTGAGGAGCTGAAGCTTCTGGACCTCTGAGGATAGATACTGGAAGGATTCAGGTACTTCTGATGGTGGTCAGGGGTTAAATTGCTCTGAAACTAAACCAGATCCAGCTCTCTGTTAGGGCTCCAAACTAGTTAATGAGAGCCAGACAGAAATGTTCCTGTGCTGATCCAAACGGTTCCCTTGGAAGAACCTATCAGAACCTGGGCCTCAGTTCTTCTGCTATTATGTGAATTTAGTGAGAATATTGCAAATCTTGATATCTCCCTGGTAAGGCCTATGCCAGGGTATTGGAGAGGAGAGTCCGGCCGATAGTCGAACCTCGGCTTTAGGAGGAGCAGTGTGGTTTTCGTCCCGGCAGTGGAACACTGGACCAGCTCTATACCCTCTACGAGGGTTCATGGGAGTTTGCCCAACCGGTCCACATGTGTTTTTTAGACCTGGAGAAGGTATTCGACTGTGTCCCTCCTGATGCCCTGTGGAGGGTTGCTCCAGGAGTAGGGAATTGGGGGCCCATTATTAGGGGCCATCCGGTCCCTGTACGAGCGGAGCAGGAGTTTGGTCCGCATTGCCGGCACTAAATCGGACCTGTTCCCGGGGACTGTTGGACTCCAGGAGGGCTACCCTTAGTCCTACCTACCTACCTTTTTTTTTTTTTTTACCGTGTTCTGTCCGGCAGAGTAGTGCTCAGAATTGTTGTCTGAGTGCCAAGAAATTGCCCAACAGATTTACTTTCACAAACGGAGCATCACAGCTAATGCTTTAAAGCTCTGCTTGATATTTATAAAATAAACTTTATTATAAACCTCTTTGGGAATATTTCAATTGTTACGGACACGGAGACTGAAATGAAAAGGAAAACAGAAGCTTGACAAAGAGAGAGATGGGGCAAAAGGGAAAAAGGGGAGAAAAGAAAGAAAGGGTGGAGGAGAGAAAGACGGATGAAGAGAATAAAAGATTACCCCCTGTTTGCTAATACACCCTTTTTTTTTTTTTACAAAATAGCACACGGTTTTTATGAATGTAAAATGTACTTAGTGAGAGGTGCAGCCCAATATAGGGCATATCTGTGTATCTATCAACATCTGAAGCTTAACACCTGTGAGTGTGAGTGTGGACACGCTTTGTATACAAGGTTTCTCCACAAAAATATGCAATAGCGAATGTGAGGACCCACCGACCTGCCCCGTGGTCCCCGGGCGGACACTGAGGAGATCCGAGCCACAGACATCCAAAGGCCCCCCAAAGCACAGGAAACCCAGGAGAACCACCGCCGGGACTACCGCAACCCCCCCAGAGAAGAGCAGTGGAGAGTCCCAGGGGAGCTACCCAGCAGCGATAGTGCAGAAGCCCCAGGGAGCCGCAGCGACGAGCCCACAGGCCCCGCCGGCAGCCGTCCACGCCCGAGCAGATCCAGCCATGGACCCAGAGACCCAAGACCCCGGGACACACCCACCCCCCCAAGCAGAGGGCCGACAGACCCCAGGGGGCCAGGCAAGCAGCCACCGGGAGTGAGCCAGCGGGAGTGAGCCAGCACACACCAAAGCACCCAGCACGGACACCAAGAACCACAAATACATCAGTGGGCAGAGACTCCAACCACCGTCAGGTAGGGTGGCGGGGAGGAAATACGCCCCCCATAATATGGGGGGGCCTAAGCTGATCCAGGAGAGGGAGCACCCAACCTGTCACAAAAAAACAAACAAAAAAAAACAGGCAATCACAGTCGCAGTCACCCACTCCCACCCTCATCCATACACATAAAATCACTCGCACCCAACGTAAAGACAAACAACAATGGACGTCATACACTCACTCACACTCCCCATGCATACTCTATACTCCCAGGTCCAGGCGCCGGTACCCCCTAGGGGCAACTAGCCCTCGGACCCAGGAGGTGGTCCCCTTCCTTCCTGGGGCAGAGACAGACAGACAGCGCCGGCACCGCCCAGACCCAGGCTGCCCCGGCCAGGCCCGGCCCCCGCCCAGAGCCCAGTCCCCAACAGCCCCCATCCACCTCCGGAGAGGGGGCTATGTACAAAAGAGGGGTCCACATGGCCCAAACCAGCCCGCCAACCAGAGCTGCCCCAGGACGGAGCAGTCCCTATGCCCCAATGAGCTCAGTTCCCAACCCCATGAATCGCCCACCCCCAGTGAGCCCCAACATGAACCTCGCCACAGGGCCACCCCCAACAGGGACACTGATATCGAACCCATGCCCCCGAACCCAAATGCCACGAATCCCCCCCCACAGGGGCGCACCCCCACAGGTGAACTCCATAGCTGAGAGGCCGATGAAGCCACACCCACCCAGCGCAAGCTCAACACACCCCCGCCGCTACCCTTTGTCACCGGTCCTGTTCATAACATTTATGGACAGGATTTCTAGACGCAGCCAGGGGCCGGAGGGGTCTGGTTTAGGGACCAGTGGATTTCGTCTCCTCTTTTTGCAGATGACGTGGTCCTGCTGGCCCCCTCTAGCCAAGACCTACAGCCTGCACTGGGGCGGTTCGCAGCCAAGTGTAAAGTGGCTGGGGTGGCTTGTCCTCTTCAGGTTGGAGGGGAGTTCCTGCCTCAAGTGGAGGAGTTCAAATATCTCGGGGTCTTTTTCACGAGTGAGGGAAGAATGGAGCGGGAGATCGACAGACGGATCGGTGCGACTGCCGCAGTAATGGCGGCGTTGTGCCGGTCCGTTGTGGTGAAGAGAGAGCTGAGCGGAAAAGCGAAGCTCTCGATTTACCGGTCGGTCTACGTTCCTACCCTCACCTATGGCCATGAACTTTGGGTCATGACTGAAAGAATGAGATCCCGGATACAAACGGCTGAAATGAGCTTCCTCCATAGGGTGGCCGGGCACTCCCTTAGAGATAGGGTGAGGAGCTCGGCCATCCGGGAGGGGCTCGGAGTAGAGCCGCTGTTCCTCCACATCGAGAGGAGCCAGTTGATGTGGCTCGGGCATCTATACCGGATGCCCCCTGGATGTCTTCCTCTCGAGGTGTTCCAGGCATGTCCCACCGGGAGGAGGCCCAGGGGACGGCCCAGGACACGCTGAAGGGACTTTGTCCCTCAGCTGGCCTGGGAACGCCTTGGGGTCCCCCCGGAGGAGCTGGAGGAGGTGTCTGGGGAGAGTGACGTCTGGGTGTCTCTGCTGAGTCTGCTGCCCCTGCGACCCGGTCCCGGATAAGCAGAAGACGACGAGTACGAGTACGATGTTGCAAATCTTGATGTGATGATGGTTCTGCTGATTTCAGGACAAATGTTCCTGACAGATGTGAAACCAGCGGTTCTGGTTCCATGCTGCAGGAACTTAAATGCTGATGTTTCTCTTCTGATCCGTCTGTCGGTTCTGAATCCAAACCTGTTTCTCCAGCAGTGGAAATGGTCCCTAGTCAAAGTGTCCAGATGCTTCTTCCATCCCACCAAAGCTTCCATTGATCAGATTAGTGTTTGTCATGAGAAGTGATGATCAGGATGTTTCCTTCCCTGCTGGAGACGATGCAGGTTTAGATGCTACTGTCTCCATCTGTGGGATGTTTCAGAGTCAGGCTGAGATCTCCAGTTCTCAGCAGTTCTTCATTCATCTTGGTTCTGGTTCTGTAGAACTCGTCCTGTTCTTCAGGATTATCAGAACCGTTCTCATACACATGGACCTTAATGTTGTATCTGTCCCTCCACTCCACTGTAGCATCTCCAGGCAGGTGAACTGTGGTTCTGCAGGGCAGCAGGACAGACTTCACCCCTGAATCCACCTCTACCTGTTGGACTGAGAGGACAACAAAGGACAAGATGAGTTGGACTGACAGCAGCAGCAGCCCTGAGGACATTTTCTTTCACTGGATGAAGGTCCAACATGTTGGACTGGTTCCAGTCTGAAATGTGTCCCATGTCTCCACTGAACTGAGACAGTGTTGTCTTTGCTGTGGGTCCAATCAGTAGCAGAACCGATTGTTGGACAGAAAGTCCTCAGTGTGGACAGGAGACCCAGCAGAACGCTGCAGACTGACCCAACCAGCAGTCAACACTGTGTTCAAGCTGCTGCTGCAGTTCTTCACAGCTTCAACATGTTGATCTATCATCTTCATCTTTAGGAGCGGGCGGTCTTTATCACTGAGCGAAGATAATAAAACACAGACTCAGCAGGATTCTCTTCTCCCAGCTCTCCACGAGGGAACCTTTTATTCTTCAAACTCGCACAAACTCATTTTTTCATCACCGTTCCTTGGTGTTACAAAGTTTTTCTAAAGTGTTCCGTTCCAGTCCTTGTGGAGCAGTGTTTTATAGAGATACAAAGCATTGGTGTGTATGTGGGTCCTTTTGACCAATCAAAATCATTATTCTCAATTACATAACCTTCATGGCATTTTCATCCTGGCTTTCCTCTGCTTTTCCGAGAATACATACTCAGCCACATCTGGAAACTTCAAATTGGCGGACGTGATAGTTTGCAATAACAATTTCATCACTTATCTGGATGCAGATTCCATGTCAAGTTGACCTGGCAACACTTTAGGGATGTCAAAATTTTCCCAGCTGGCAAGGGTCAGAATATCACGAGATTGCAATAACAAGCCCATTAGTTTTCCCTCTTGCCAAGGACTTTTCTCTAATGCACTCTGCTCTCCAGACAGTCAGGCGCTTGCAAGAACAATCCTTCACAAAATTCATCTTGTAATGGTAGAAATAATAACACATTTCGATATAGTCAAAGCAGAGCTTTATGCCTCCACATAGTCCCCCCTAATTAGCTTTTAAGCTAATTAACAGCTGAGAGAGGTTTTATATTCATATTGTAAATATCCTGTGAATATATGTGATGTGTTTAGGTGATTAAAATGAAGTAAAATGTTAATGATTATGGAAAGTAGGAAAATTACATTATGTACAAAGGTAATAAGCAACCCTAAATGATTGCTGTTATTTAGGTCTGAAATTTCGGGTTCAACTAATTTATTAAAATCCTATTTAAAGTTCCTATGCGCACATATTTTAACTGTGTTAGACTATGATAAACTAAACGTAGTCACTAATTAGACCAAATCCGGCTACTCTGTAGCTCTTCCCAAAAGTCTCCTTCAGGAACACATCTCATCAACTCACCCATGGAAGAACATCCATGTCAGTCTAACTAACAAACTACGTGTCGATGAAGGGGACCTTCAGGTTGGCTTTAGGCACACCAATCGAAAAACCCACCCGTCCTAAAAGGCGGGGAAAAACGTCTGGAGGCCAAAGAGAAATCTCATTCTCGGCCAATCTGAACGAGAGATCTCTGTTTTGAATCTAAAATGTGTCATTACCAACTATTTTAAGGACCTTACTGCCAATCAGGTCCTGGTTCATTATTCTTATTCACCACAATATTTGTCACAGAAAACATTGACCATGTTGAAACTCTGAAGCTGAATATCACTAGAATGGATGCTCCCATTCTATCAGAGTTCATAAACAGCTTAAAACAATTCAGAACATTAAAACGACATAAAGACAAACTTAGAGTTATAACAGAAATTGAAGAAACATCAATTAAATTCTCAGCAGCAAATCAGTGTAGTTCATTCTCTGTCCTTGGTCTTCCTGGACCTTCTTTAGTCTCTTAGATTGGCTCTTTTCAACTTTATTGCTCTGGCATCGCATTTATCCCGATTCAGGGTCCAACAAAGTCTTCATGTGTCCATAGGTCTCTGAGTCCAACACCCAAAAAGGTTACTTGTACGGCCAGTCTCTGGATTGGTGTCATCCTGAGAAGACAGAGAATACTGACCAGTATCGTGCTAACCCATGACATTAAAGTACTACATGTCTAATAAAATCCTTTGTTTTTTTAAAAATTTTTAATAGCTAAACATAAATTAAGGACATCTTGGCATGGTAAGAAAATATGCTTGAATAGAAGTTACTGACTTTGGACACAAAAATTATTCAAATAATATAGACCTACTTGACTCACACATTATGTTTAGGATAACACAAAAATAAGTGAATTGAATATTTATTCATTTGCCAAATGGAAAAACCAGTGAGCAGTTTACCACGTTTTTTCAAAGAATTATAGTTTTGAATATTGTTCATTTTCTACCTTCTAAGTATTTGTGCTGGATGTAAAGTGGCTGAAAAACATCAACGTTAGCAAAAATTTGTTTCCTAAGGATTACAGGAAAATATGTTGAGGAAGAGAATTGTGGAACTTTGAGAAGTATGTTACAACTTCATATAGTTGTTCATGATGTTAAACTAGATGTGACTTGCTTAAAAGTACGCTTTTAGGGGATAAAATTCAACAGAAATTTTTTTCATACGACAGAACTGGCAGTCCTGAGTTTTTTTCCTGTTTTGCACTTGGTGGATTGTTTGGTGTGTGAAGGCTCTCTCGTTTGATCTGATTTCTCTCTACTGTGATATCTCTTACTTGTTATAATACATAAGCACGTTAAAAAACACATACTTTCTGTTGCTGTATTTAACGTTTGGACTCTCCGTGTTTTACACGTTTTTTTTTCTAGTAGTGGTAAGGGGTCGCTAGCTTAGCGTTTAGCTTTTAGCTCCACCATGGCTACCCGTTCTGCTGTTTCTCTCTCTGAGTCTCCTCCTCTCTCCTGCTCTCTGTGTCAGATGTTCAGTTACTCCTCTGCCTCCTTTAGTGATAATGGTACGTGTAATAAATGTAGCATTTTTGTAGCTTTGGAGGCGAGGGTGTCGGATTTGGAGGCCCGGCTCCGCGCTGTTGAAAAACCAGCAGATAGCCGAGGCCCCTTAGCCAGCGCGGAGCCACCGAGGGTAGCTCCCTCAAGCCCAGCCGTGAAGTTCTCGCCCTTTGTTTTAGAGACACACCAGACACAGAACGGATCCTGTGCAGAAAGACAATCCTTCACATTTTGGTAAGTGCTGCACTTTGACACCGGAAGACGCTTAATCTGGAACAGAACAACAATGTTTCAGAAACACCTTAACGTTCAACATAAGTGAATATCTGATTAAAAAGTTTGGATCTACCTGGTTTTTAAATGGAACATATACATGTTTCTGATCCACTGGGTCCAGATAGAGATACGGAAACACTCTGTTGTCTCCACTGGTTCTGTAGAGGATCTTTGGACAGGTGGGCTTATAGCTCCTGTCCACAGCAAGCTGACAGCAACAATGTGGATTACAGCTGCAGTACGGGATGGATGGATGGATGGATGGATGGATGGATGGATGGATGGATGGATGGATGGATGGATGGATGGATGGATGGATGGTAATCGGACCATCTTTTAGTCCGATTTATTGATTAGTCCCTGACCAATCAATAGCTACAACTCTTTGAATATTTAATCCTTAGTTTTCCTCATCCAAATTGCAAAGCACTAAAACCACTTCTGTTTGTTGTTTTGTACGTCCACCAGGCCCTTACTCTCAATTTTTAGATCAGTCTTCAGACCTTTTATCTGATTTAGTGTGTGATGTTAAAATTTAAATTGCCTTTGTGCTTCTGAGGTGATGACCAAGTCTGAAATGACAATAGCTTTAACCTCGTTTCCGCCCCCCTTTTGGTTGGTCTTCCCAAGGCATTTAAAAGCTGAAGGGGAAATGTGTCTGAACAAAAGCTGTTTTGTTTCTCTTCCTGTCCCTGGAACCCCTGCTGATCCAACATACAATTTGTTGAAGAGGAGCCGAGATGTCTGCGTGAAAGTTAGATTGATTCTCACCTCTTCTATTCCTAGAGGGGGTGTCAGGACCAGACTGATATAAGGAGGGGTCAGCACATGCCTCATCAGATTTGGTCTCGGCACTGCTCAGTAACACGTCTGATGCTGAAAGATCTGTCTCCCTTAAGGCTAAATTAACAAAGCTGATTGAATGGTTATCATCGTTCTCTTTCTTTAGAAAATACAATTTTTCTACAACAAGTGTTAAATACAGATAAAGTTATTATAGTGGGGGATTTTAACATTCATGTTGACACTGAAAGTGATAGCCTAAATATAGCGTTTAATGCTATCTTAGACTCAATTGGCTTTGCTCAAAACATTAACAAACCTACCCAACTTTGTCTTCATTCTCTGGACCTTGTGCTGACATATGGCATTGAGTGTAAACACATATTTTCTCATAACCCTGTCCTGTCTGACCATTTCTTGATAACCTTTGAGTTTAATTTAACCGAGTACTCCACACCTGAAAGAAAATTTCATTATAGCAGATCATTATCAGACGATACTGTAACAACCTTTAAAGAATCTGTTCCACTTTTAATCTCCTCATTATCACTGAAAAGCACAGTGGAGGGCAATAATTCTGTTTCTGCCCCTTCACAAATTGAATCTTTTGTTCATAGTGTTTCTTCATTATTGCGTGATGCATTAGGCAATGCAGCCCCCTTGAAAAGAAGGTAATCATTCATAGGAGGCAGGCTCCTTGGTTTAATTTAGATCTGCGTACTTTAAAGCACAATGTTAGAAAATTGGAGAGAAAATGGCGCTCTACACACCTAGAGGATTCCTACTTAATCTGGAAAAATAGCCTACTGTTGTATAAAAAGACTTCACCAAGATAGAACAGCTTATTTCTCATCATTAATAGAAGAGAACAAGAATAATCCTAGGTTTCTCTTTAGTACAGTTGCTAAACTTACACAGAGTCATAGCTCTGTTGAGCCATCCATTCCCTTAGCTCTTAGCAGTCATGACTTTATTGGATTCTTCTTAAATAAAATTGATTCTATTAAAAATAAAATCTTTGACATACTCCCGAAGATGATTACTTCATCCTCAGCAAGTGAGACAACATTAGAAGTAATGGCAGAACCTGATTTGTGTTTGGACTGTTTTGATCCTGTGGAGTTTCCTGAGTTATCAGAAATATTAGCTTCATCTAAACCTTCAACTTGTATGTTTGACCCAATCCCAACCAAATTATTTAAGCAAATGTTCCCTCTGATTACCAGCCCCATTTTAGATATGATTAATCTATCATTAGTAAATGGATATGTACCACAGGCTTTTAAGGTAGCTGTAATTAAACCTTTACTTAAGAAACCTTCCCTTGATCGAGATGACTTGAAAAATTACAGACCTATATCCAATCTTCTATTCTTATCTAAAATTCTTGAGAAAATAGTTTCTAATCAAATGTGGGAGCATTTACACAGCAATTACCTGTTTGAAGAGTTTCAGTCAGGCTTCAGAGCTCATCATAGCACTGAAACAGCTCTGCTGAAAGTCACTAATGATATTCTTCTAGCCTCAGATAATGGACTTGTGTCTGTACTGGTTCTGTTAGATCTCAGTGCTGCATTTGATACAGTGGATCACAATATTCTCTTAGAAAGGCTGGAATATGCTGTAGGGATCAGGGGAACAGGGCTAGGCTGGTTTAAATCTTATTTGTCTGACTGATTCCAGTTTGTTCATGTAAATGATAAATCATCTTTAAACTCCAGGGTTAATTGTGGACTACCACAGGGTTCAGTACTTGGGCCAATTCTCCTTCCAATAGGTCAAATTATCAGGCAGCATAGGATAAATTTTCACTGTTACGCTGATGATACTCAGCTTTACTTATCCATAAATCCTGATGAACCCAACCAGTTAGATAGACTACAAGCATGTCTTGAAGCGGAAAAACTTGGATGACTTTAAATTTTTTGCTTCTAAATTCAGACAGAGGGAGCCTTCCTCCCTCCCTGTTGGATGGAGTAAGGGGGAGTCATATAGAGGTAAATTTGTCTCAATATTATTCAATCAAACAAAAAATTAATCTCAGTCAAAAAAAACAACTAATCTCAATCAAAAAAATAAATTGTGGTCAAAATTTTGCAATATTCATCAAAAAAATAATTAAATCAAAAAAATTATTAAGTTGTGATCAAAGCTTCAGAGTTGTAACAATTTTTTTTATGAAATATTTTATTTTGGGGGGGAAAAAATTGTATGAAAAAACTTTTTTTGATTAAAATGACTCATTTTTTCTCAATTCAATTCAGTTTATTTATATATAGCGCCAATTCACAACACGTCGTCTCAAGGCACTTCACAAAAGTCAGGTACATGCATTCCAATTAATCTTAATCATTGAACAGTGCAGTCAGATTCTGTTATTTATTCAAATGGTTAAAAAGTTTTTTTAAACTAAGGAAAAACCCGCAGATTGCATCGAGTCAGTGACTTGCAGCATTCACTCCTCCCGGATGAGAATGTAGAGACAGTGGACAGTCACTGTCGTTGACTTTGCAGCAATACCTCATACTGAGCATGCATGTAGCGACAGTGGAGAGGAAAAACCCCTTTTAACAGGAAGAAACCTCCAGCAAACCAGGCCCGTGTGAGCGGCCATCGCCCCGACCACTGGGGGTTTGAGAGAAACAGAGCTGGAACCCAAAAAGAACAAAGAAGCACTGATCCAGGAGTACTTTCTATGGGAAGGAAAAGGTAAATGTTAATGGTGTAGCTTTTAGTCGTTTCACCTAGAAGAAGGAACAGATAAACTCTGAGCCAGTTTTAAGTTTTAGATTGAAGAGAGCACATAGAGTTAGTTACGAAAAGCTCAGTCAGTAGCTATGTCTAGGAGAGAGAAACGGTTAAACACTGAAAGACAGGGCCAAGTGGATCATCGGTAGAGGGTGAGCATTTAAGTTGTTGCCAGCAGAAGCTTGGAGGATTCCCCTCTCCAGAAAGGTGTTACAGGTAGACACAGAGTCAGGCCAGGTGTAGCTTATAGGAAGAGAAAAGAGAGAGAACAAAGTTAAAAGCTGAAATAACAGCAAATAATGCAAGATTGAAGAGTAGTGTGAGAAAGTAGCGAAGCGGGTGAAAGTGGTCATTATGTCCTCCAGCAGCCTAAGCCTATAGCAGCATAACTACAGAGATAGCTCAGGATAACCTAAGCCACTCTAACTATAAGCTTTATCAAAAAGGAAAGTTTTAAACCTAGCCTGGAGCTACATCCACTAACATTTACTTTTCCTTCCCATAGAAAGTACTCCTGGATCAGTGCTTCTTTGTTCTCTTTGTGTCTCTGCTCTGTTCTCTCAAACCCCCTGTCGGTCGTGGCAGATGGCCGCTCACACTGAGCCTGGTTCTGCTGGAGGTTTCTTTCTGTTAAAAGGGAGTTTTTCCTCTCCACTGTCACTACATGCCTGCTCAGTATGAGGGATTGCTGCAAAGTCAACGCCAGTGACTGTCCACTGTCTCTACATGCTCATCCGGGAGGAGTGAATGCTGAAAGTCACTGACTGGATGCAATCTGCTGGGTTTCCTTAGATAGAAAAACTTTTTATCCAATTTGAATAAATAACTGAATCTGACTGCACTGTTCAATGGTTAGGACTAATTGGAATGTATGTACCTGACTTTTGTGAAGTGCCTTGAGACGACATGTGTTGTGAATTGGCGCTATATAAATAAACTGAATTGAATTGAATTGAATGCATGGATGGATGGATGGATGGATGGATGGATGGATGGATGGATGGATGGATGGAGGGATGGATGGATGGATGGATGGGTGGATGGATGGATCTGCTGACAGGGCAATTATTAGTCATGTACTCTACAAACCTGACTTTTATGGAAAGGGGTGAGAAAAAGCTACAGCTGAAAACAAGCCAGAAGGAGCTCGGTTGGCGTAGAACACAGCCAACATGTGACTTTGGTCACTTGAGACCAAAATGTAACTTTTTGGCCTTTTTAGCAAACGCTATGTGTGGCAGAAAATCAATACTGCACATTACTCTGAACAAACCTTCCCCTTGGCAATACAGAGTGGTGGCATCATCATGTGGGGATGCTTGGGTTCATAGCCTGAAAACACTTAACGTGTAAAAATTGAAAACAGCATACTTTACATGTGAAAGACACCTGATGTGTTAGTTCCTGCACTGTCAACTAAACAGTCACAGCAATTCAACAAATTTCACCAGAAACAGTTTTTCCCTTCACTCTGTCATTGCTATGGTTCATAAATGAAGGAATAATTTAGAGTTAAATGTTACTTCTTTTGATCCTCAGTTGTTTCTACAGACCTTGATGAGCTGTCCATCTGCTGTTCCAATGAAGAAAACCATCCAGCCGTTCAGCCAGACTGCCAGAACTGAGCTCATGTGGTTCTGCTTAAAGAGCACAGCCTTTGGTTTCAGGGGCACAGGTTCTGACTGAGAAACAGAGAGCATCGTTTCAATATTTTCTCATGTTCTTTGATTTGTAAACTGAGGGAAGATTTATAGAGTTGTATAAACTGCAACACAGAAGGTTTGGGCCAAATTTCAGTAAATTGGGCTTGAAATGTTTATATTTTATACATAAAAGGACAGATATGAAGCATCCTAAATAAACAGAAAAATGTAAACATTGCCACAAGTCACACAGATGTTAAAGTTGTAGTTATAGTTTTTAAAATGAAAACAACGATCCACTAAACCATTGCAACCTCTATTTCTCCTAAATATAAACCCCCAGCCTTTCCTCTTGCTAAATGTTCTGTTTGTCTCATTTGGTAAAACCTGTAAACTGCTGGTGTAGATTCTCAGTCATCCAGGACTGTTAAACAACAAGACATGTAAAACATCAATATTAAAGGAGGTTAAGTTTAATACAGTGACCCACCGGGTTGTTTGGCTTTGTGTCATAGAAGTCTGGATCTGTGAATGGTTTTATTCTCTGATCAGGATTTATGTCAAACAGCAGCAGCTCGGTGTTGGTTTCTCCTCCGTCCAAACTGAACACTCCGCTCCAAAGGACCTGCTGTCCACCTGGGATGACTGAGGAGGCCAGAAGTCTGCGTCCTTCATCTCCATTAGAGGTTCTGAGAGTCGCTTCATGAAGAGATTTCAGAGTCTGGGTTTTACTGATTTCCGCCTGAAGCCAGATGAGACGGACTTTGTTGGTTTTAGCTCCTGATGCCACGTTGGAGAACAGATAGACTGTTGAGTTTATCTGAAATCCATCCACAAACTCTACATCAGCTTCAGTTTGGATTCCAGGTTTACCACTTTCACCAACAGACCAAGAAAATATTTCCCCAGGCTGTGTTTGATCTGTGTTGTGAAGGTTGATCATCTTTGAATCAGCACCACACATGTTCTTCTCTGACTTGTCTCTGTGATTCTGTATCGCTGTCAGAATGTAAGTCTCCTTATGAGTGGAATCTTTCTTCACATCCACCAAGAAGCTGACAGACTGACTGTTTCTACTTGGAGGTCCCACTGCAATTTCTTCTCTGTACACAAGCTTAGAGATGTTCTTAAGGTCCAGAACCTCACAGAAACAGTCTTTGTTTGTGACACCACAGCTGACCAATGTGTCATTGTTCACAAAGGGTAATAAAACATTAACACTGAAAGTTGCGTTCCAGGCAGCAGCATCCTTGGAGACTCGGTAAAACTCCTCTTTGACCTCTTGGCCCGAGTTCTTTAAGATCCTTCTTTGGGTCAGGCTGTGGATCAGACCCAGATCATGGCTCAGCTGGTAAAGCTTCTCCTCTGTAGCGATATAAACAGAGCTGTTGCTCACTGTGAGGTGGCGGAGGTCCCCTTCAAGGTTATAACCTCCGTCCTCCTCCAGACTCCGAGCAGGTTCTCCCCAGACCCAGCAAAGCAGACCGAGCAGCAGGATCATCTTGTTCCAAAGGAGGCAGCTCTGGCTGAGACGGTGAGACACTGATGGACTGTAGGACACTTTGCTCACTGTGTCTCTACAGAGATGTGCAGAAAAGCTATATATACCACTGTTGAAAGTAGAAGTGCTGAAAGTTGGAGGATGGGCGCACCCCCAGCGAAACCGGATATTAAGATACTTAACATGTTTATAAAGTAGGTAGCATATATGTGTTAAAGGAAAATAGATCGGCAACTTTGTTTCTTTCTACACATCTACATTCTTATTTTAAGCCGGTCAAGAAAACGACGTGCGCAAAAAGGCAAAGGTGAAGTCAACCTCAAATTCTGAAATACAAAATCTGAAATAACTTCGTTTAATATCAGGTATTTGTATTGATCTTTTCCATGTCGTCTTTAGGGTACTTTGGTAATTATCGGCTGACTTCATCTTCGCCTTTTTCTCTGAGCAGCACTTCTGCTTTCTACACTGATGAATACATTTAAGACCATCTGTGGGCATCAGAAACTAACACCAACAAAGTCCGTCTCATCTGGCTTCAGACTGAAACCAGTAAAACTCAAACTGTGACGTTTCTTCATGGAGTGACTATCAGGACCTCCGTTGGAGGTGAAGGCCGCAGACCTCTGGCCTCCTCCGTCATCCCGGGGACAGCAGGTCCTTTGGAGCACCGATACTTACACCAGTTACACTATATTCTGTCACCACAGAACATTGTGGTTTAAGGACGCGATATTGCTTTTTCATAACGGAACCCGTCCTCAATGAAGAGCGGAGCGGTAGCGGAGAAACACACGACAATAAATACTATCCAATCACAGGTTTTTGTCAAAAATGTCCCTGAAATCCTAAACTATCAGCTTTTAACAAATAACTCCCACGTACTAAATGTCTGTTTATGAAAGTATGGTTCGGTGTTGAAACTTGCATGTTCTGTCAAAATAAAATAAACATGAAAACCCAAACGATGCACATCACATCAGAAACAGGTTCCTGTTTTCAGATGAAAATTATTATTAATAAACAACCTATTGTTGTTTATTTTTTATTATTTTCTGTTTGTTGTGGAGATTTGGTTTATTTAGCTTTAACATGTTTAAAAGGACAGAAATGCAGGCGTTCACATAATTTGGGCTGTCATCAGGAAGTGTGACGATACTATAAATGCATAAATAAAAGTGGGATAAATACTCAAACCAAACTGTTTCTGATTACTTTTTGGCTCCTCCAAACCTAAAAAGTAACATTTTACTAAGGAAAACAAATAATATTTGTTTTATTTCAAGACAATATTATTGTCTTGAAATAAAAATAGATCGTTAATTTAATTAACCAGTTTACATGAATGCAGTTTCAGAACGTCACATTAAACACATTTTCACATCTAACGTTTAAATTGTCAAAGTTTTAGCTTGAATCTAAGCCTCATTAAATTTTCGAACATTCTAAATAAGAACCAAAATATCTTTTATGTAGCTGTACATCTACTACTCGAAATAAAAATTGTGTAATTATTAATTCCTCGTAATCTTACTGATATCATAATAATAATAATAACAATAATAATTTATATTTCATTTTACAATTCAGTTTTTAACATAGACAGGAGAAACTATGCAATTTTAATAATAAATAAATAAATAAAGACAAAGTAGAGGAGCGTAAGACAGCTTCATCCCAACAAGCTGCACAGATGAACTCTTAGCTGGGGTCCGGATATGACACGCAGCTGGTACGGTACCACAGGTCCCAAACATCACGCTGGATCTGTGAGAGTAAATGCAATAATACTTCAGACATATTTATACATTGTCTTTATGTGAAACTTTTAAAACACATTACAGCTACAGCCAATGAACATCATATGAACAGCCGTTTTAGTGGAACCGGTTCTGTTCTGCTATAAAGGTATTATGCACGTTTTGTGTTTATCAACGTTTGATTTGATTTGATTTGATTTGATAGAAATTAGCTATCCAAAAATGTATGCAAAGTGCTTACAGTGAAGGACGATGTGCATGACTTGCACTTGTCATGATCCGCCATTTTTGTAATCAGAGATCAGTTTTAATAAGGCTTGTAGTCGGCACTTACAATTCCGCCGGGAGAAAAACCCCATAGGCACAAATGCAGGAGAACACGAGGAGCTCGAGGAGAGACCGTGACGTGCTGTCACGGTCTTGACTTTGTGTGGGCTTGACTTTGTGTCAAGTGTGAGCACAAATCTATCACAAGTCGCAATCACAAGTATGCTTTGAGAGCACAGCATCTTAACATCAGGAGTTTGAAATCATTACTAGATTTAACAATAACTGAGCTGAGCGCGTGGTAGTTTACTGTTGCTCATTATTTTTAGAAGTCTGCGAGCTGTCCATGGTGCTGAAACAACATATTGTATGTCAACCACAAACGCCGACAATGAACATAGAGGAAATCTTACAAAGGTGGCTTTTTGAGAAGGACAGAACCAAATAAATTAAAGTGCTCCAAGAACTCTGCAAGTCTAATAAATAAACGAATGGATTGAAACAACAACAAAAAACTAATTTAAAGACTTCTTTAATTGAAGCTGATGGCACTTACATTGCCAAAGTTAAAAGATTGATACTTGGTGACACCCTTCTTAATTTTTGTCCTTCCTATGCCATGTCTTGGTTCTTCAGTCTCTATGTATTTAGCAGCAGTCTTGCCCCTCATGTTGAGTGTGTGTCACCTGGGCTGAATTCTTGCCACACGTAAGAGTAAAAAGTTCAGAATACAGTACTTATCACACCAGGGTCACACAAATAGAAGTGTGAAATATTTGTTGGGTGCTTTTGAGCCACATCAAGTTTGAAATGATGTGTGTCAGTTGTGTATCCTTCTGTCATCAAAATGCTACTAGCTGTGATCCTGGCCTGGTTTGGATGTGCAAAAAAAAATACAGGTTCCATACGTATAGTATATTTTCCTGTTTATTAACCCTAAACCCAAATTAGCATGTGTAGGACCAAAAGTCACCTCAACCAGTCTGTGATCTTCTCCAGAGATAAACACACCCAAGTAATACTCAAATCTCAAGCATGGTCTGTGGACTGTATGTAGGAGCATTTACCGCCAATTGTAACTGAGGCTTGAGATATGATACTTAAGATAGTGCTAAGGGTTGTTTCCCTCTGTGTTCCTGTAAAGAAAATGAGACATGTCCAGGGTGAACGCCTTTTTTTGCCGAGTGACTGTATGAAATAGGCAACAAGGACCAGGGACCTGGAAAGGGAAAATCACATTTAGAAAATGGATGGATGGATGGATGGATGGATGGATGGATGGATGGATGGATGGATGGATGGATGGATGGATGATGGATGATGGATGGATGGATGGATGGAGGATGGATGGATGGATGGATGGATGGATGGATGGATGGATGGATGGATCGATCGATCGATCGATTAATCAACGGGACAAGCGTAAACAAAATCTCTCTAGCTGAGGCCAGAAGAAGATTGTTAGGAACTTTATTGAATTCTGTCAAGGTATTAAATCCTGAGTGCAACTCTTCCAACATCAGTTTTTAGGGGCGAATCCCTAATCTATTGCTCAGCAGCTATACGTTTTCTTTAACATTATGGTTCGGTTAGCATTTGGCAAACAAGCAGATTTGTCAGGCAAAGCAAATATTTTGTACTTTTATTCATATGATGACAGTAGCAGAAAGGATACCATCATCCTTTTGCCTATTAGAAATTACTCATTCACAGATTTTCAGAAATAATATTTTGACATGCTTTAGTTAGTGAAATATACCTCTAATTAGCTTTTAAATGAATGATACATATCTGGAATCAATTTGTTTAAATGTGTGAAGATTAAAATACTTTTTAATTTGTTTTTTTCCAGATGAAAAAGTGGTGACAAGACAGTAGTGATAAGGACTCTGTCTCTGTCCTTATTGCATCAGATCCTTCCCATGTCGCGCCTCCTTCTGATCCTCCGTGTTATAGAAGGTAAGTTTTACAAAATTTGCTTGGCCGATGTTTTGATTCATTAGTTAATAATGTGGTTTTCAAATCTCAGTTAATCCCAAAGCCTTATTTTTCTCTTCAGGCTGCGCTATTGTGTCTTAAACTAAAGGTTTTTTTATATTAGCTGACAATTTCCAACAATTTCAGTGTGATACAATTATTTTTCCGCATTTCGCACTGTTGCTTTGCAGGAAGAAGTTGCTGGGTTCCATCCCATCCTGGAGTCTCTTTGCATGGAGTTTGCATGTTCTCCCCGTGAATACGTGGGTTCTCTCCGCGTATTCCAGCTTCCTCTCACAGTCCAAAAACATTGACATGTTAGGTTCATTCGTCTCTCTAAATTGCCCTTGGGTATGAGTGGGTGTGGGCATGGCTGTTTGTCCTGTGTGTCTCTGTGATATACTGGCGAACTGTTCATTGTTTACCCAGCCTCTCACTCTATAAGAGTAGTGTTACTTTAAAATGTTTTTACTCAAGCACATATTTAATGTATTGTTCAGTATAACTACTCAAATCTGTTAGTCTGCCCCAGGGCAACTGTGACTCACCACTCATACACTCACAGCTCACCATTCTAAGTCTTTGAATGGATGAATGACTGATTGTGGTGTAAACCTTTCTCAAGTGAATCTGTCAGACTAAATGTAACTCATTAAATTTACTCGCATGAAATCCATGATTTCATAGGTTCCCCAAAACGTTCAGTGACATAAGGTATTAGATATGTGTTAGGTATTAGAAGTTTGTAGAATGTGTTCCTTAATTTTTTTAATTAATTTATTTCAGCTGTCACGAGATCAAAGATCTTGATGTTAAGATCAAAGGAGGCTTCTCATTAACATCTGCTTCCTGGTAGCCTGATAAATAACTGCTTTGTGAGGCAGTTATGCAAAACTAGCTAAAGAAAACTAGTACGGGATTTGCTTAAATTGAGTTTTCTTACTAGTGAGTAAGCTATAATAGTTTTTCTATTATGTGTAAAAATATTGTTACTATTACAAAAAAGTTTTAAGTTTGGTGAGATGACATTTACAATATTGTAATTACTACTTATTACTACAGTAAAACACATCACATAGTACCAAATGTATGAATACTTCAGAATAAACATTCATTTATGAACAAAGTCATAAATGTTGCCTACTATACTTAATGCCTGTTGAGTTTTTCTTTGCAGTAACACTTCAACTTTTTATTTTTAGTTTCATTTTTTCATATCTTATCTGTAGCCTGTCGTGACGTAAAAAGAAAAAAAGTCTTAATGATAAGTCCTCCAGTAAGATTTTATTTACGAACAAAGAAAATAAAAAATGTGCAACATTGCAAAGATTTTTTCTATTAACATTCAACAAAAAAAACTTGTGCAAAACTGAAAAACGAATTTGCCAGCAGCACTTCACTGAAAATCACAAATGAAATGTTTTTCTCAGTGAAATAATTGATATAGACAACAGCAAAAGAAAGAAACACGTTTAAAACAGTTTTCTTTGTCATTGTTTTAGACATTAAATGATTTACAGCGATAAAAGAATAGAGGACTGTACCCAACTGGGACTGAATCTTCCAACTTGATTTTCCTCCATTTAATCAAAGCCTATGTGTAACTTCATCATATACATGCTATAATAGCTCTACTGTCCTAAACGATATGTAATAGTCCACTCATAGATGTTAATCCAGATTAGCGTAAAGAAACTGTCTCTCTCGCTGAAGAGAAATAAGTAATTTTCTTCAATAAGATGATGGGTTCATGTCTACTGAAGTAGTAGACAGTAAGTGATCATCACCTTCATGTTGTCATAATTCAGCTCAGATATTCTGCATATCAAATTCCAGACTAAAGTAGCTTCCCAGATTTGACGCCAGATGACGCTGATGCTCTAGATGCGAACTGGCCTGATCTCTGTTTCCAGATGTAAAGAAGAGCGCTGGGGAGGGTCGGTGGGGCCTGGTTGTAGCTGGGAGGATGGTGGCAAATGATCAAAATTTATTTAACATCTGCCATTTTTGATGTGTCGCGATACATCACACACTGTCTCACTTCTGGACTCAAACATTACAATCAAAAATAAATCCAAATGCATATGAATACAAATATTATTGCCACACATCAAGGCTTGCTTATATTTTCCATTTATGAAAGTAGGTCTTGCACTTTATTTGATCATTTTTGGAGAACGCACATTCAGTTGGCATTTGCATGGCTAAACTTGCTTTTAAATCTTTACAAGCCTTGCAATACTAAATGTGTATGTTAATTTGTGGTTCTGCCTTGTGTGCTCAGTTCCTTAAACTTGTAGCACCTCTCAGCAGAGTTGCAGAGCTTTTACTCACATCTCTGTGGAGACACAATAATCAGAGTCCTGCAGTCTGTCAGTGTGTCATTTAACCACAGTTAGAGCTGTCTGCTTTGGTCAAGATGATCCTGTTGCTTTGTCTGTTTTATTCCGTCTGGGTGGAACTCGCTTGGAGTCAGGAGGAAGATGAAGGTTTCAGCTTTGATGGAAACATTCAGCAGGTCGCAGTGGCCGGGAACTATTTTTACATCGCTACAGAGGACAAGCTTTACCAGCTGAGTCACAACCTGACCCTGATCCACAGCCTGACCCTGAGAGGCATCCTGAAGAACGAGGATCCGATGGGCAACGAGGACTTTTACCGGGTCTCAGAAAAAGTGTTTAACGCAACTTTTAGCATCAATGTTTTACTGCCATTTATTGGGAATGAAACAGCAGCCAGCTGTGGTTTGACTGACAACAGCTGTGGTTACTGTGAGGTTCTAGATCTGAAGAACATCTCCAAGGTTCTGTACAGAGAGCACATTCAGGTGGGTCCTCTGAGAAGTAGCAGCGGGTCTGTCAGCTTCCTGGTGGATGTGAAGAAAGATTCCACTCATAAGGAGACTTACATTCTGACAGCGATACAGAATCAGAGAGACAAGTCAGAGGAGATAAAATGCATGTCTGATCTAGTGACTATCAACCTTCATGATACAGGTCATACGGGGATAGGAGGTATATTTTCTCTGTCTGATCGATCTGGTAATACACCCGGCATCCAAACTAAAGCTGATGTAGAGTTTGTGGACGGATTTCAGATAAACTCAACAGTGTATCTGTTCTCCAACGTGGCATCAGGAGCTAAAACCAACAAAGTCCGTCTCATCTGGCTTCAGGCTGAAATCAGTAAAACTCAGACTCTGAAATCTCTTCATGGAGCGACTCTCAGAACCTCTAATGGAGATGAAGGCAGCAGACTGCTGGCCTCCTCAGTCATCCCAGGTGGACAGCAGGTCCTTTGGAGCGGAGTGTTCAGTTTGGACGGAGGAGAAACCAACACCGAGCTGCTGCTGTTTGACATAAATCCTGATCAGAGAATAAAACCATTCACAGATCCAGACTTCTATTACACATCAATAAAGCCAAACAACCCGGTGGGTCACTGTATTAAACTTAGCCTCCGTTGTTATTAATATTTTACGTGTCCTGTTGTTTAACAACAATTAAATTCCATTGGTAAAATGGAACATCAATGGTAGATACATAATTATGTTTCACAAAATTTTTGACAAGATTTGTAAAGACATAATAATAATTTTTTTATTCACCAAAATATTTTGGCAAAATCTAAACAAATCAAATTAATAAAAACATTAACATTTGTGGCACAATAACAAATATTTAGAATAACATTTTTGTTTTTTAGTCATTTTTAATCTATTCATTGAAGTATTGTGTGCTGCTAAGGGGTACAAATGTTTGACTCGTTCAGTTTTTTTCTGTCGCTTCGCCTTCATTATTATAATAAAAATTTAAGGAAAAAAATCCTCTGGACACTGACTTGGGATGAGCCACAGTGTTTGTTTCTCTGTTGGTACAAAGAACAACCTCATAAAAAGTCGGCTCTTTCAGATAAACCCATGGCCATCTCTGTTAGAATAAAACTCTAACATTTAAAGACCCTATATCATGTAATGTAGGGGTTCCCAAAGTGGCGGTTGGGACCCCCAGGGGGTCACGAGACACCAAGTGGGGAGTTACAAGATGATTTGGAGGGTCAAAAGGGCCAAAATTAAAAATATATATATATATATATACTGAAATAAATAAATGTGAATGTCCATTGAAATAAATAATTGTACAAATAAATATCCCATTAAATGATTGAATGTACCATTTGTTCATTTATTGATTACATTATTAAATGATTAATATGCCATTAAATCATGACATGCACAAAGAAATAATTATCTCCCACTAAATAATTAAATATATATTTTAAACGATGAAATTAAATAAATAAATGCCATTAAAACTTATTTTAAAATACAAATTTATACATTCAAATTTGTATGAATGAACATTCAGATGATGATCTGCAAAATCAACCCCCAATAAGTGAGCAGCAGCCTTTAAACCAAATGCTTTTAACACTTTAAGTCTTATCTTTAGATAGATTTCATACACTTGAGAGCTAATAATATGTGCTTCTGTTTGTCAGTCAGAACCAAAGACCCTAAAACCAGAGGTTGTTCTTCTGAAACACAATTACATGACCTCTGTGACGGTGGTGAGGCAGAGGGGCTGGATGGTCTTCTTCATCGGAACAGCAGACGGACTGCTTATCAAGGTATGTAGTGGTGAGCTACTTATTTGCTAACTTGACTGTTTGTATCTTATTAAAAACTATGAATGTGTGCTAGTATGTAGCTAGTATGGCTAATAGTAGTTAGGTAGATTAATTAAATCTTAGCAGTTTTTCAGTTTGCTACCTAAACAGTTTGAGTTTGGTGACATTTCCAGATAAACGGCTGCTTATTTAAGAGGAACATAAGCAGCCATCGGCAGCCCTAGGTTCTCTCTAGTCTGCTTTAGTTTTTAATTTAGTTACTTCTCTTTTTTGTAGTTTCTGTGTAAAGCAAACATCAATCTGCTTCAACAGCACATCCTTTTCTACCTGTTACATAGCTTTGTAAAGCACTGATACTAAAATGACATCTGCGCAACACTAAAGGTGACTTGAGTGCCACCAGATCCACTTGTATCACGGTTTTTAACCTTTGCTACAGAGAAAAACATTATTTTATACATTTAACAAACTTTATGATGTCTCCTGATAAAATAATTATACAGTATTTGTAACAGTCTTTGTTTGTGTTGCTCAAGCTGGCACGAATAGCACATCCAATCTGATCTCACTAGTGCTTAATGGGATTGAGGTCTGGACGCCATCATTTTCTCTCACAAATTCAAAGATTTTCCTAAGAGTGGGGCTATGTGATTGCCACTGGTTGCAGAAATGTATCTCTTGCCATCCCTGAAAACAAGCCTTGTTTTTCTAATGAGGAAAATGCCACCCTACACCATCACACCGTGTCCACAAAAGCTGTTTGGCATCAGCAGAGAAGATTTGGCAAGTTTTTCATGGGTGTGACCCACATAGCCCATTAATTTTGCCTACAGACGTGGCACCATTTAATGGAAAATAAATAGGCTTTCCAACAGTATTATTTATTGCCAAGAAGCATTATGAACACAAAGAAACAGTATACCAAACACAAATTTCCTATCTTTTTGTCCTAAGTTTAATTTCTGTTTAATTTTATCATCAGAGTTGGTAAGATGCTTTAGATTTCTTCTCTGGTTTGATTCAACTTTCAAATGTCTACCTACAGTGTCTCTGAGATACAGTGGATGAATGAATTAAACACACCAACATTTTTCTCTGCATTTACATGAGATTAACATCATATGCTGGTAACTACCCAATTAATCCTCCCATTCAAAACAAAATCTGCACAGATAAGTTCATAGGCCATGTGAAATAAGCTGGACTGGCCCAGGGAATAACTATTTGAACTGCTTAATTCAATGTATTTGTTGCTCAGTAAAAAAGCCTTTGCTGGATATGACAACTTCAGTGTGTCTCCAGGATGCATAAACCAGTTTAATGCATTGCTGAGTTCATTTTATGTTTTTCTGTAGCAGCAAAGTTCATTGTTATTTTCAGGAGAAATAAAACATTATGCTATTTCCAGGTCTTTCTGAAGCTCTTGGCCAGCCCTTGGCCAGTATGTTTGGCAACAGTAAGGTTTGTGGTGATCTCGGTTGGGCTCTTTGGGTTATGATAAATTGACTGATTTTATACTGACCTCTCAAAGCACTTTACACTGTAGCCACATTCACCCAATCACAGTCACAAACGTGCACACCATGCCCTTAACGGAGTTAAGTGCCTTGCCTGGGGGCACATCAACATGTGGCAGAAGAAAGCTGTAATCAAACCCACAAATTTTGGATTGCAAGACAATTACTCTTCCCTTTAGGCCACAGTTAACCTGTGCCAAATGCGTCTTGTGTAGTAAGATGGTAATTGAAACCCTTTTTGCAAGCAATCAAAGAGAACTAAAAAGGCTGACATTAATTTGCACTTATAGGAAGCAGAGTTGCTTTCTAAATCCTGACAGATTTCAACTATTTTCTTGGCTTTCTCTGCCTTTCTGCAGCTTCTTTTGTTCACATTCTGAATACTTATTGCCTGTTTCACTGTGTCCACTTTATTACACAAAATTTATGGACTAATTTGTATGGATTTCTTTGAACTCTACATGTATGTGTTGCCACTTGTGGTGTCCATTAAAGTTATATTTACTGAGATACAATGCTGACATGTTCAACGCTTATTTTCCCCATAAACACTGTCATCATGATCTACATATTTGTTGCCAGCTTGGTGTGGACATGAACTATCAGCCCACCTGTCCAAAGGTTCTCTACCGAGCCAGTGGAGAGCACAAAGTGTTTTCCAGAATCCACCTGGCTCAAGTGGATCAGAAACATGTGTATTTGCAGTTTAAAAACAAGGTAGTACTTTTTCATGAAACATGTACTTATACCGCTTTTTCAGTGGTTTTTAAGTATTTGTGTTTTGTTACAGATTATGCGTGTACCAGTATCAAAGTGTAACGTTCTAAGAAATGTGAAGGATTGTCTGTCTGCGCAGGATCCTCACTGTGTGTGGTGTGTCTCTGAAGACAGGTCAGAAACTTCTTTTGCAGCTGAATGCTTCAGACAAGTATGAACTTTCTGGTTACACGTCATTTGACCTTTTTCAGCTGCACATTTGAAGACCACTGCACAGATTCAGAGTGGTTGTCCATTCCCAATGAATCTCAAAAGAGCATGTTTTCCCACCATGTTGTGAAAGACTCCAGTGGAAAGGTTGGTTTCAGTCTGACTACATTCAGTTAGAACTATATGTTTTTCTGTTAGATTCATTTGACATTCGTTTGTATTTCTGTCGTTCTCAGATCAAACTAATGATCTTGACACACCTGACTGTGCAGCAGAAGGTTCATTCTAACTTTACCTGTGAATTCTCTGCAAATTCTAGTCAGCTTTGTGGGCAACATTGGCTTTCTGCACAGTTCCCTCAATGCACTTGCATCCTTTTTGACACTCTTCTTTCTGATGGTAATCAACTTCTGTTAAATGATCAAAGAAATTAAATGATCTGACACAGTTCTGAACATATTAAAGTTGCTTAAAAATCTGTCAAGTTATAATTAAAGATATAAACAATCTGACCAATCTAAAAATCCAGTGTTGCTGTTTCTGTCTGTGTTCGACACATTGATTAATCATACAACGGCTGAAAAGTTGATTTTTCAGTTTGTTTCTATCTGTGGCAGCGCATTTTATCAGATAAACGCTTCAGATTTCTGTCGATGTTTTCCTGTTATTATAGCTTTAAATATTATATTCTATGTGACTTTGAAGGTTGACAGTCTAAAGAGAAGAATTCAAAACTTTCATCATTCTCAACACAGAATTTCCTTTAAGATGTCTTAGTTTATAGGTTCTTAACTAAAGAAAGTGAATTATCCCTTTCCTGAAGTGAGCTTTACAAGATATTCTTAATTCACAGATCTTGATGTCACCATAAAGATCAGTCTTGGGAAAGTTAACCTGACAGAGCAACGAAAGCTAATCAACTGTTCAAATATTCATGGACAACCAGGTTCTCTTTTGTAAGTTTGTTTAGATTTAAATAAAAAGATCTGTGTGTGTTTTTCTATATTGACAAGAAGGTTCTAGGTTCAGATCTCATCTCAAACCCTGGTGTAAGGTTTGCATGTTTTCCCCTTGCATTAATAGGTTTTCCCCGTCTCTGCTGAAACGGTCTTTTTGTACTTTGTTGCATTTAACATAATCAGCATTGTGGCGTTAATGTTTTACTAAAGCTGAGCTGAACGCCAGTTTGTGGTTTTCTCTTCAGGTGTCTACAGTGTATCAGAGCTGGGTGTCAGTGGATAGAGAACAGCTGTTCCTGGGCCACTGATCCAGCTCAGAACGTAAATATCAGCCTGTTTGTTTTTGTCAAATACTGACTTCTTAATATTAATGTTTATTGTCATTCCCAATGCCTTGAGTCTTGAACAAATGGGTAGTGAACCGGCTAAAGCAACATCGCACAGAAGTACATTGTTTTGTTGGTTTAGTTTATTTTAAAATCTTCTGTGCAGACTCAGGACCATTTTTGCCAGACGATGGAAGCTGGGACAAATATTTCTGTGAGTCTGAATCTGAGTTAATTCACACATTATTCTTAACACCCACCTTGAACCAGGGGTCTCAAACTCCTCTTCTTCACGGCCGAATACCAGCTCCAACACACCTGAAACAAATGGCTGAATTACCTCCTCAGCATGCAGTCATGCTCTACACAGTCCTACTAACAGTCTAAGTAACTGATTGAGGTTTTCTTAAACATCGAAAAGTTGTAGAAATAGATTATGAGACCCTTGCTTTGAACAAATTCAGTGTGTCATCAATTGAGAGTAATGGATTTTTTGTGTTTTCTTGTCAGATACCAGATATCACCTCCATTACACCCAGTGTTGTGTCTCTCCATGGGAAAAACCACGCTCGGTTGTCAGGTTATAACCTCAGCAACGTGATTGGAGTGAGAATCCTGACACGCATGGACTGTTCTCCACAAGAGTGAGTCACTCTATAGAAAACTAAGGCCAGTTATATTGTATATACTATAGACTGACAAGGAAATAATTCGACTTAGTAGTTACCCATTGTCTTATCACGATCTACCAATGAACAGATTTTCCACACCCAGTCTACAGACATTGAACCCTACAATAATTAGCCCTCCTGATCGAGCCAGGTGCCCGTCGGTCAATAGGCAAGAGGTGGGGTACACTCTGGACAAGTTAAAGGTCCATAAAAAATCTAGTATTTTGTAATTACTAGAACTTTACCTATTCAATTCAATTCAATTCAATTCAGTTTATTTATATAGCGCCAATTCACAACACATGTCGTCTCAAGGCACTTCACAAAAGTCAGGTACATACATTCCAATTAATCTTAATCATTGAACAGTGCAGCCAGATTCTGTTATTTATTCGAATTGGATAAAAAGTTTTTCTATCTAAGGAAACCCAGCAGATTGCATCCAGTCAGTGACTTGGAGCATTCACTCCTCCTGGATGAGCATGTAAAGACAGTGGACAGTCACTGGCGTTGACTTTGCAGCAATCCCTCATACTGAGCATGCATGTAGCGACAGTGGAGAGGAAAAACTCCCTTTTAACAGGAAGAAACCTCCAGCAGAACCAGGCTCAGTGTGAGCGGCCATCTGCCACGACCAACTGGGGGTTTGAGAGAACAGAGCAGAGACACAAAGAGAACAAAGAAGCACTGATCCAGGAGTACTTTCTATGGAAGGAAAGTAAATGTTAATGGATTTAGCTCCTTTAGTCGTTTTCACCTAGAAAGAAGGAACAGATAAACTCTGAGCCAGTTTTCAAGTTTAGAGTCTGAAGAGAGCACAGAGAGTTAGTCACAGTAAAAGCTCAGTCAGTAGCTATGTCTAGGAGAGAGAAAGGGTTAAACACTGAAAGACAGGGCCATGTGGATCGACGTAGAGGGTGAGCATTAAGTTGTTGCCAGCAGAAGCTTGGAGGATTCCCCTCTCCAGAAAGGTGTAACAGGTAGACACAGAGTCAGGCCAGGTGTAGCTTCTAGGAAGAGAAAAGAGAGAGAACAAAGTTAAAAGCTGAGATAACAGCAAATAATACAAAATTGAAGAGTAGCGTGACCTACTATTGATTACTTAGCGAAGAGTTCCTCAATACTTCTACATTTAGTTATATTAGAGATATTTGCGAGCAGGTATACCTGTTAAACTCAGAGAGATTTTTTTACAAGCACAATTTTACAAGCAATTTGAAAAGGTTTTGTAGCAAACACAGTGAATTATGTTTGGATGATTCTGCAGTCATGGGGTGGATCAGAGATGGACAAGAAGCTAAGTACAGAGAGCTGGTGGACTGCTTTGTGGCATGATGTGGAATCATATCATCTTGAACGTCAATAAAACAAAGGAGATGATTGTAGATTTTAAGAGAATCAGGAATAAGTCAAACACTATTTCCATCATGGGAGAAGAAGTGGAGATGGTGGAGGAGTATAAATACCTCGGTGTTCACCTGGACAACAGACTGGACTGGAGATGCAGGCCCTCTACAAGAAGGGACAGAGCAGAGCAGAGCCAAACCTTTGGTCACTCATGCCAATGCCAAACGTCGGTTTCAATGGTGCAAGGAGCGCAAATCTTGGGCTGTGGACAATGTGAAACATGTATTGTTCTCTGATGAGTCCACCTTTACTGTTTTCCCCACATCCGGGAGAATTACGGTGTGGAGAAGCCCCAAAGAAGCGTACCACCCAGACTGTTGCATGCCCAGAGTGAAGCATGGGGGTGGATCAGTGATGGTTTGGGCTGCCATATCATGGCATTCCCTTGGCCCAATACTTGTGCTAGATGGGTGCGTCACTGCCAAGGACTACCGAACCATTCTTGAGGACCATGTGCATCCAATGGTTCAAACACTGTATCCTGAAGGCGGTGCCGTGTATCAGGATGACAATGCACCAATACACACAGCAAGACTGGTGAAAGATTGGTTTGATGAACATGAAAGTGAAGTTGAACATCTCCCATGGCCTGCACAGTCACCAGATCTAAATATTATTGAGCCACTTTGGGGTGTTTTGGAGGAGCGAGTCAGGAAACGTTTTCCTCCATCAGTATCACGTCGTGACCACGTAGTGACCACTCTTTCACTTTCCTCTCTATTATTATGTTGTTATGTGAATCTTGGTTTCAGTTTTCCACCTTTCTGTGTGGTTTCCTGTGTTATCTGGTCAGATCTCCTGTGTGGAACAACACCGGAGTCAGTTTGACTTTCCACATCCCCACCACTGAAACTAGAAGAGTGGTCGAAGTGTGTGTTCTTCTCCCAGATGGGAGTTGCCATGGAAAAGCTACAGTCACCTATCAGTCATCACCAGTCTGCACTGACATTGTACCACAGAGCAGCTGGAGGAGGTATTTGAACTGTCTTGCAAAAGTTTACATCAGCTACAAACAACTATGCTCTAATTTATTATGCAAATAAGACTTCTGTCTTTTTGCGAATTTAGCGCTCTTTTATTTTATTAATGTAGTTAAGAGAACTATTACTAATAATAACCTAACACAACCTCACTTTAAAAAGTCCAAACTAACCCTTTAATCATGCTAAATTCTCAAATGAACCACTGTCTCAACTCTGGTGGCCATTAAGGTGTTATAAAAATGTCTCAGGCCCTCTTTCACACTTTTTTCATTTTCAGTTTTAACATTGTGATTATAAAAAGACCCATGCGCACCATGCATGGGATCCAACCAGATACTAGAACCGTGTAACAATTAAAATGGTCAGAGATTGTACATAATATATAATAATTACTATAGTATATACTTTCAGAGCCTTTTGTGAATGTTCAGCAATGCCTTGCAAAAATGAGCTAAACCTCAATGGGTTTTCACTAACTATAAATACATTGAGAAATGGTCTTGACAACAGTCACAAGTACAAGGTGTGAAGAAGAGCCACTTCCTGGCCTTCAACACTTATTGCTACAGACATCTCAACTGTTGCATTGCCCTTGATCAGAAGACTTTTGCAAAGTACTTCCAGGAGACAAGATGGTCCTTTGATTTAGTCATCGCTTTGTTAATTTTTACCATTAAGCAACAAAAGAATGGATATTTAAATTTTTCAAACATTAGTGACTGTTTCTTTTATTTTTTTTACAAAGCTGGACATTTTGGTAATTATCTGTTGTTACAACAGTATACATGTGTGTTAGTATCATCTATAACTTGCCTGTTAAACACTTTTAATTTAGTTCCTTTTTCAAAAAAGAACTAGATGACTGGTTGTAAGCACATTTAAGCACAGTAAATTTCCCAGACATCTTTATTGGTCTGTTTTCTATAACCCTTTGATACAAAGCTGAACCTATTTTTGTATCTTTAGTCATCAGAACATTTGGTATCGATATTTGTGAATCTCAGAAGATGCCTCTGGCAGAGGAAGTGTTAGAATATGAGGTAAAGAATGTCTTTTCTCTTTGATTTCATGTCCTCTAATCTGACTGCCACTACATGGCCTGCAGTGGGAAGAGGAAAGTCAAGCTCACTGGGAGACACCTGAATTTTGTGGAGGAGTTGATACAGAGCCATGCTCAACAGCAAGTGATATTTCCCAGGAAAAGCAGCTTTCAGGTAGCACTGCACACAGACGCAGTTTGATTGTTGTATTAATAATAATAATACATATTTTTGAAGGCACCTTTTTTAATCCAAACAGCATCCCAGACAAGTTGAAAACTCATTTTTATTACTGTTAAGTTTGAGAAAAATTAAGGAGGACCAGGATTTAGTCTCCGAGAGACAGTTATACAGGGCAGGAGGTGAAAGGGTTAAATGAAGTTTGCACACGCTACAGAATTGGGGGTCCTCTGCCTAACAATACAATTATCATTGTCGTTCAGTAATATGTAGCCAAGAGGACATGAGTAAAATAGAATTGATGTGGGCCTAACGTTGAGCCCTGGGGCAAGGATGGGATTTAAATTGGATGAACTGCGTGTGACTGGAAATATACGATGTTACATTACATCTTATATGTAATCTGGCTCTATTGTGGTAAAGTGTTGCATTTTTCTACATAATGAAACGATAAAAAAATTATGTATTGAATTAATCTGCAGATTCTCACCTATGAAACGCCTGCAACAGAGAACCCTCAGATTTGCAGCAGCACCGTGTTTATGAAAGTAGCCAATCAAACACTGGCCTGTTTGGTAAAACTAACTTATTATCCTGATCCGGAGTTTACCAGCTTCACTATAGAGAGGCTGGGAAATGATATTCGCATTTTTATTCAGGTAAGGATTTTTGAAAAATGACCCAAAAAGTAAATACAGTTCATTCAAGGTTACAGTTTGCTTCTGTCATTTCAGAAAAGTGCAGACAAACTGGAGATGACACCAGCAGAGCTGTTAGTGTGGGGTGTTAAGGATGAAAAGCAACATCCCTGCATCTTGGAAGTCAAGGAAAACTGTAACAAAACAGATTGTTTTATGTGTGAAATCCGAGGGGTTCGCGATGCTAACTTTAGGGCTGTAAAGGTAAGTCATTTTTAGTGTTTTAAAAACACAAATCCCCCCCAAAAAAACACTGTCCCCCCCAAAGCTCCCAGCTGACTTAAGGAATAGGGTTAGATCTATAAAAGCAAGATGTTTCTGTGCATGCAGCCAAGGCCTCATATAACAGTACTGCTAATATAAACACTAAAGAATGAATAACTGACATTTTTAACATACATGACATTGTTGCTCAATGGAATAAGATAACTCCTTGTTATTTGTGATATTTAGAAATCAATCCCTGCAGAAAATTTGTTTTTCTTAAAATTACAGCATAAAACAAGGTTTAAAGCAGGAGAGAGAGTTCACTAATAAGTTCAACACATATTAGATGGAACAAACAGCTTTGTATTGCAGTAAACTCCACAGAAACTCCATGCATTATTTTTTCCATAGTTGCTTGATAGCAACATGACATTTACCTCAGAAAACTCTCACATACCTTGTATCCAATGACCAGTAAAAAATATATATATTTTTAAATATCGTGATTGTTTCTTTCTAGATTAAATATGGTGACACAACTGTGTGGCTACAGACTCTGTCTGCATTGCATCTGGCCCTTCTGATTCTGCATTTCCTCCTCAAATGCTCTATTCTTATTGGTAAGTTTTCCAAATGAGCTTAGTAGCTAATTATTCAAAAATACTTTTCTCTATTTAGATTGTTTTCATGTGCTCACTTAAAAAAATACATATTATGTTGGTCAGAGAGGTGAAAATAGCAACTATGATGCTTTTGTGTTGTTATGTTATTGATCCAGTTTTATGTTTCCAATCAAGGCCTGATTTTCTTTCAGTGCTGGTGGTAATCTGTGTGAAGCTACAGAGACAGACAAGCTCTGATTACTGATCCCTATTTTTCAGCTGGAGGATCGCTGGAAATAAGTACACTCTTTTGGATTCTGAATGTGTACACACTTATCTTAGCTTTGTCCTCACATTTTTCGACTTAACAGTAACTTTTAGTATCCCTCTGTGTGATCATGGAGTAGATCTACATGGAACCATAAGCAAACAAACTAGCCGAACAGGGCCCCTAGGAACTGTTAAATTGCCTTAAGATTGTTGTTGAAAGTACTAGCTATAAAAATACAAAGCTGATGACACACAGCTGTATATGTCTTTGTCACCACATGGCCACAGTCCTGACCAACAACAGGAAAATGAATTAAATAACACCAGTCATTAAATCATTGTACTGGACCACTGTTTGGAAGAGGATATATTACACATTTGTGTGATAGGCTAAACAGCTAATTGGTCTTGGACCCAAATAAAGCATTAGCTTATCAGGTATGAACCCTCTAGACCCATCAGGTCATCAGAGACTTGTTTACATGGTGACACCAGGACTAGAAATAAACACCTGGAGGCAGCATCCAGCTCAGTCTCTGTTGGCTCCTGTAATTCTGGAGTGAAATCATTGATGACAGTTTTGCCTTAAATGCCAGAAAATGTTGTTGTTTTTTTAAATCACGTGTCAGCGGTTCATTTGCTTAAAAATAAAAATTGTGTGTTTGTTTTTGCCATGTAATGCTTAGTTATTCTTTTAATGTATCCCATAATTTTATTCCAATTTATCTCAAATGCTTTTCTTTTTTACTGTTAAGTCTTATTAATTTATTTATGTATATGAGTGGTGCTATACATAAAAACCTGCCTTGCAAAAAGCTTCCAGGAAAGGAAATGAAAAAATGTCCATCCATAGCTCAGGCTATATGTCCAATTGTTTTGAATTGCTTTGGCATTGTCCTTGCAAAAGAATAATGTAATGACCTACAGTCTTCAATGACTTTATTTCATATGGTCCTTCTGATGCTCTTCCTTCTGCTGATAAACTGCATTGGTGCTGGGAAGTTGTTAAAATTGACTTAACTAGTTAATAAATCCTAAAGCCTTTCAAAAGTCAAGTCGGCCTTTAAGGTCGATTTTGACACTTCGAAATTGTTCAGATTTAATAAATTTTATTAAATATGGTGGCAGTATGGTGTAGTTCTACATCTGGATTTGTTAATCAGATAAGAGGCTTTTTGTTTGTATCATTTTGTTCCTGAAGAGTTGTGTGTTTGTTTTGCCGAATGGGACACACACTCATGTTCAATAAACTAGAATATGCGATGCAATGAGGATGTTTGTCAGATTAAAAGTATCTGTTGAACATAACAACCTTTAAGCATATATTAGACATACTTTATGATAAGCCCACATTTCTGTATTAATTTTTTTTATTGCTATAATGTAATTTGCTAAATATAAATGTCATACATTCATTAATTGTAGGCAGAAAATCATCATAATTACCAGAAGTATGGGTATGAAAAAATCAGTATGTGTGGAAAGAATCTATATAATGTGTTTCACTTTGTGAGTTGAGTTACTTAAAAAAACACTCAATAATATTTAAATGTATTGAATATGTCTAAAGTGTCAAACAGAAAACCTTTTGTTTTACATAGCAAAGCAAACCTAGAAATATTGTTCAACATCGCCATCTTGTGGTAAAACATCTGTTAAACGTCAGCGTTAAACTCCTGTTGGATATAAGTAAACAAAACAAATTTTTTATTCATTTGACAGATTTGAGAGGAGGTTGATCATTTCATCTACATATATACCAGGAATAGGTGTTTGTCAAAGAAGTAAATATGACCGTTTGGGACATCCCACAATGACATGGCTGTCCGAGGTGCCTGGCAAAATGATTGCACTTTTACGCAATTTTCTAATTTTTTGGGATGTATATTACAAAGATGTAATTGTATTTTTCACGTAATTATTCCATGCTATACTTAATTTATATGTCACAATAAAAACAGCTAAAACAGATATTTCACAGGAAGATAGATATCAAGTAAACAAATTGGTAAGAAAGCCAAACACATAACAAGAAACATGTTGGACAAAAACAAAACAGAAAATCAAGTTAGAGTCTTCTAATTAATAAATATTTAATGAATAGCTAAACAACTTTCCAATTTTAGGAAATCAGCCGTTTAGATTTAACACACGGTTTGCTAAATAATGCTGTTCTCCCTATTACTGTAAATGTGTACACATGTTTAGTCACACAGAATAAAGAGTAGCTTCTACACTCATATATGTACAGTTTATGGTCTATTGGGAGACCTGGTTCCACCAATAAGGAGGTTAAGAAGAATAAAGTGGTCTACGTTATTTATCTGCTAGAACTAAATAAGTCTAAGTCTGTCTGGAGATTCAAGGCTGCGGGTTATAACCAAAAGTATTAAAATTACATAACTACTAAATAGCTACATTTTTTATAAAATATTTCATAAAAATAAAAAATAAAAGATCCAGCTTGAGTATACCATAAACACAACATGCCCGAGGTTTATGTTTTTAAGTTTTTTATTATTATTGCTGTCCATTATTGAGATAATATAATATTTATATACAAAAGTAATTCTAAAACATTTGGCGTAAGATTGGAAAATTTGGATTTCTGAATATAGAATTTGGACTGTAGAATTAACAGTTTAAATACTGGCATTATCTGTGTTACCAAACAAGACATTCTTCCAGCATAAGGAAAAATTATGGTAAACATGATCAGAAATGAAACGTGAAAGTCTGCTCCAAGGATATTTTTCAAATGGGCAATATCAGAAAAAATGAACCGTTGTTTTCCTATCGGCTTCACAAAATATACAGTTTACATTAATATCACCTTTAAGTCTGTAACGTTAGTTGGATAGAAGCTCCTAGCATTTTAAAATAAACTTCATTTACATGGTTGCTCAATAAGTACTTTTGTGGTTAAAGCCTGACTTTGTCCCAGCAAAACTGCAATAAAATCAGATAAAAAGGAGTGTGTCTCATCTGTCCAGTGTAGTAGAGTAATTTGACATTAACTTTGTATCACTGCGGTCATATGACCTGAAAGATATTTTAAGAAATCATGAATTTTGATTACAAAAATTCCTTCAAAAATGCACTAAATCAGATAAAAAGAGAGTATGTCTTATCTGTGTAATCTAGCAGAATAATATGATGTTTGTGTGTCACTGGTTTCTCAAGAGAGTTTGTTTCGGAAATGTATTGACGGTCCTTAAGCGAAGCACCGTGTGTGGGAGGAGGGAGATGGCAGAGAGCTGCTGCCCACAATAGGGAGGAAGACGCCGCTGAATCTGCGGAGCGTGAATATCCAATCTCCGACCTAAAACTAACTTCACCGGTGGGTTCTACTGCAAGATTACTTGTGACCGCTGAGCCAAACTGTGCCCCTGCATGTTCTCCTGCTAGTGGATATTATTCACTTGTGTTCACTCTTTTCGTGCTCAGAAACTGCAGCATTTATAAAGCACTTGGTTTTACCAATGATCACCATAAATGACTTGAATAACAAGAAAAAGAGCTAAAATGTAACTGTTCCAGTCTGTGCGTTTTCAGCACCTGAGGTGTGAACAGTGGCGACATAGAGAAGCTATTTATTTCACTAATTTACCATTAACAACATAAACATACCTGCCCACCTCTCTCTGTGAAAAAGGAGAACCTTCATATTAATGAGCTGTAGTTCGTTACATAAATTATTTCCGTCTTCAAATGACAGACTCTTATTGCAAGCCACTTTTTCACTTGAACTGATGATTGTGATTAAAAGTATGCACGGACATTACCATGTGAAAAAAATTATGCGCTCCTGACAGTCATTAAAGTACTCTGGTCTTCTATTCAATTCAGTTTATTTATATAGTACCAATTCACAACACAAGTCGTCTCAAGGCACTTCACAAAAGTCAGGTACATACATTCCAATTAATCCTAACCATTGAACAGTGCAGTCAGATTCAGTTATTTATTCAAATTGGATAAAAAGTTTTTCTATCTAAGGAAACCCAGCAGATTGCATCGAGTAAGAGATTTGTAGCATTCACTCCTTCTGGATGAGCATGTAAAGACAGTGGACAGTCACTGGCATTGACTTTGCAGCAATCCCTCATACTGAGCATGCATGTAGCGACAGTGGGGGAAAAACCCCCTTTTAACAGGAAGAAACCTCCAGCAGAACCAGGCTCAGTGTGAGGGGGCCATCTGCCACGACCGACTGGGGGTTTGAGAGAACAGAGCAGAGACACAAAGAAACAAAGAAGCACTGATCCAGAGGTACTTTCTATGGGAAGGAAAAGGTAAATGTTAATGGATGTAGCTCCTTTAGTTGTTTCATCTTAGAAAAAAAAACAGATAAACTCTGAGCCAGTTTTTTCAAGTTTAGAGTCTGAAAAGAGCACATAGAGTTAGTCACAGTAAAGCTCAGTCAAACGCCATGTCAGGGGAAAAGAAAGGGTTAAACACTGAAAGACAGGGCCATGTGGATCATCGGTAGAGGGGGAGCATTAAGTTTTGGGCCAGCAAAGCTTAGACGATCCTCACTCCAGAAAGGTGTCACAGGTAGACACAGAGCCCGGGAGGTGTAGCTTCTAGGAAAAGAAAAAGAGAGAACAAAATTAAAAGCTGAAATAACAGCAAATAATGCGAATTGGAGAGTAGTGTGAGAATGTAGCGAAGAAAGTGAAAGTGGTCATTCTGTCCTCCAGCAGCCTAAGCCTATAGCACAAATACAGAGATAGCTCAGGGAAAATAAAGCCACTCTAACTATAAGCTTTATCAAAAAAGGGAAAATTTTAAGCCTAGCCTTAAAATAGACAGGGGGTCCGCCTTACGGACTAAAACGGGAGCTGGTTCCCACAGGAGAGGAGCCCATAACTAAAATCTACCTCCCATTCTACTTCTAGAACCCTCTGGAAACCCCCAGTAAAACCCCAGTCTGGAAAACGAAGTGCTCTGTTAGGAACGTATGGAAAATCAGATCTCTGATGTATGATGGAGCTATATCATTAAAGGGCTTTATATGTGAGGAAATAATTTTTAAAATTCTATTTTTGGGTTTAACAGGGAGCCAATGAAGGAAGCTAAAATCAGAGAAATATGATCTCTCTTTTTAATTTTCATCAGAACTCTTGCTGCCGCATTTTGAATCAGCTGAAGGCTTTTAAATGCATTTTGTGGACACCCTGATAGTAAAGAATTACAATAGTCCAGCCTTGAAGTAAAAATGCATGGACTAGTTTTTCAGCGTCACTCCTGGGAAGGATATTTCTAATTTTGACATGTTCCAGGGGAAAGAAGGAAAAACCCGGGAAAACCTGTTTAATATGGGATTTAAATGACATGTCCTGGTCAAAAATAACACCAAGGTTTTTTACTTTATTACCGGAGCTCAATTTAATGCCATCCAGGTTAAGTGATTGACTAAGCAGTTTCTTTTTTAAAGACTCCGATCCAAAGACGACAACTTCTGTCTTGTCTGAATTTAGAAGCAAAAAATTTTAAGTCATCCAAGTTTTTATGTCTTCAAGACATGCTTGTAGTCTATCTAACTGGTTGGGTTCATCAGGATTTATGGATAAGTAAAGCTGAGTATCATCAGCATAAAATGTGAAAATTTATTCTATGCTGCCTGATAATTTGACCTATTGGAAGGAGAATTGGCCCAAGTACTGAACCCTGTGGTAGTCCACAATTAACCCTGGAGTTTAAAGATGATTTATCATTTACATGAACAAACTGGAATCAGTCAGACAAATAAGATTTAAACCAGCCTAGCCCTGTTCCCCTGATCCCTACAGCATATTCCAGCCTTTCTAAGAGAATATTGTGATCCACTGTATCAAATGCAGCACTGAGATTTCAGAACCAGTACAGACAAAAGTCCATTATCTGAGGCTGAAAAAATATCATTAGTGACTTTCAGCAGACTTTTTCAGTGCTATGATGAGCTTTAAGCCTGACTGAAACTCTTCAAACAGGTAATTGCTGTGTAAATGCTCACATATTTGATTAGCAACTATTTTCTCAAAAAATCCAATCTTCCATTCTCAAGACGGGGAAGATTGGACATAGGTCTGTAATTTTTCAAGTCATCTCGATCGAGCGAAGGTTTTTTTAAAAGAAAAGGGTTAATTACAGCTACCTTAAAGCCTGTGGTAAAATTTATCCATTTACTAAGGGATAGGTTTTAACAAGTTAAAAGGTTTAGATGAAGCTAATATTTCTGATAACTCAGGAAGCTCCACAGGATCAAAGCAGCCCCAAGCACAGATCAGGTTTTTCTGCAGTTATTTTAAATGTTGTCTCACTAGCTGAGAAAAAGTAATCATCTTCGGGAGTATATAAAAGATTTTTTTTTAATAGAATCATTTTTATTTAAGAAGAATCCCCAAAAGTCATGACTGCGAGGTAAGGGAAAGGGGGGGCTCAACAGAGCTATGGCTCTGTGTAAGTTTAGCAACTGTACTAAAGAGAAACCTAGGATTATTCTTGTTCTCTTCTATTAATGATGAGAAATAAGCTGTTCTAGCTTGGTGAAGTGTCTTTTTATACAACAGTAGGCTATTTTTCCAGATTAAGTAGGAATCTTCTAAGTGTGTAGAGCGCCATTTTCTCTCCAATTTTTTAACATTGTGCTTTAAAGTACGCAGCTCTGAATTAAACCAGGGAGCCTGCCTCCTATGAATAATTACCTTACTTTTCAAGGGGGCTACATTGTCTAATACACCACGCAATATGAAGTAACACTATGAACAAGAGAATCAATTTGTGAAGGGGAAGAAACAAAATTATTGCCCTCCACTGTGTTTTTCTGTGATAATGAGCAAATTAAAAGTGGAACAGATTCTTTAAAGGTTGTTACAGCATTGTCTGATAATGATCTACTACAATGAAATTTTCTTTCAGGTGTCGGGTACTCGGTTAAATTAAACTCAAAGGTTATTAAATAATGGTCAGACAGGACAGGGTTATGAGAAAATATTGTTATGTCTTTACACTCAATGCCATATGTCAGCACAAGGTCCAGAGAAGGTCGGCATTGTCTTTCTCTCATGACTTGACAGTTATGCATCTCAGGGTTTGTTTCTTCTAAAACAAGATCAGTTTCAAGCAAACTAGAGAAAAGCTTATTTTAAACCAGTTGAGGGTTTACTTTGTAAGAGCTCAGCAGAGAAATCAAATGAACAAAATACAAATAAAAACAAAATAAGTAAAACAAGTAAAAAGGCATCTCACCTACACTTGGGGGGCATGATGGTAAGGCTTCTCTAAATCAGCAAAAGGTAGAAATCCTTTGAGTGGCAATAATACCTTTCTGACACCAGATGGCACTTTTGCTGTAAAGAAAGACAATGAAACTCTAAATGAAAGAGTCACGGGTCTTTTTTTGTAAAGAAACACTTTTGCCTCGAATCCAGAAATAATCCTGTGAGATACGAGACGCTGCTTATTGAGGGGTCTTGGTGTCAGAAGGTTTAGCCTATTTTATGAAGCATCGTGTAGTTAAAGCTTTGACTGTCTAAAATGCCTGGATTGTGTTCTTTTAGTGTTAGGAGTGCGAGATAAATAAGAAAAAAGCTAAATGTAAAAACCTCATTCAAAAATAGGATTTTACGAATTTTATTACGGAGCATGCGCACATTCAACAGGTGCGTCTTTTGCAGTGGAGCTTTACATACTCAAAGAACATGGGCTGGGCACAACAACTACTGTAAATCATGGTTGCTGAAATACTCATAAAACATTTGTTGTGTTTTTATTTCCGGTTTTGCTCATTTCCTTCCACTTTCAGCACTTCTCCTTTCAGCAGAGACGAAGCTCTTATCCGCACATCTCTGTAGAGACACAGAGAGCAAAGTGTCCTACAGTCCATCAGTGTCTCACCGTCTCAGCCAGAGCTGCCTCCTTTGGAACAAGATGATCCTGCTGCTCGGTCTGCTTTGCGGGGGTCTGGGGGAACCTGCTCGGAGTCTGGAGGAGGACGGGGGTTTCAGCCTTGAAGGGGGGAACCTCCGCCCCTCACAGTGAGCAACAGCTCTGTTTATATTCGCTACAGAGGAGAAGCTTTACCAGCTGAGCCATGATCTGGGTCTGATCCACAGTCTGACCCAAAGAAGGATCTTAAAAGAACTCGGGCCAAGAGGTCAAAGAGGAGTTTTACCGAGTCTCCAAGGATGCTGCTGCCTGGAACGCAACTTTCAGTGTTAATGTTTTATTACCCCTTTGTGAACAATGACACATTGGTCAGCTGGGGGTTCACAAAAGGATTTTTCTGTGAGGTTTCTGGACCTTAAGAACACTCTCTAAGCTTGTGTACAGAGAAGAAATTGCAGTGGGCCCCTCCGAGTAAAACAGTCAGTCTGTCAGCTTTTGGTGGATGTGAAGAAAGATTCCCATCATAAGGAGACTTCCTCTGACAGCGATACAGAATCACAGAAACAAGTCAGAGAAAAACTTGTGGTGCTGATTCAAAGTATAAACCCTTCACAACACAGGATCAAACACAGCCTGGGGAAAATATTTTTTTTGGTCTGTTGGTGAAAGTGGTAAACCCTGGAACCAAACTGAAGCTGATGTAGAGTTTGTAGACGGATTTCAGAAAAACTCAACAGGGTATCTGTTCTCCAACGTGGCAATCAGGAGCTCAAACCCAACAAGCCCCGTCTCATCTGGCTTCAGGCGGAAATCAGTAAAAGTCAGACCCCTTGAAATCTCTTCATGGAGCGACTCTCAGAACCTCTAATGGAGATGAAGGACACAGACTTCTGGCCTCCTCAGTCATCCCAGGTGGACAGCAGGTCCTTTGAGCGGAGGTTTTTCAGTTTGGACGGGGAAAAACCAACCCCGAGGCTGCTGCTTTTTGACATAAATCCTGATCAGAGAATAAAAACCATTCCCAGATCCAGACTTCTATGACACAAAGCCAAACAACCCGGGGGGTCACTGTATTAAATTAACCCCCCTTTTAATATTGATTTTTTACATGTTTTTGTTGTTTAACAGCCCGGGATGACTGAGAATCTACACCAGCAGTTTTTAAAAGATTTTCCAAATGAGACAAACAGAACATTTAGCAAGAGGAAAGGGCTGGGGGTTTATATTTAGGAGAAAACAGTTGCAATGGTTTGGGGGATCGTTGTTTTCTTTTTAAAAACTATAACTACAATTTTAACATCTGTGTGAATGTGGCAATGTTTACATATTTCCCTTTATTTAGGATGCTTCATTTCTGCCCTTTATATTAAAATTTTAAACATTTCAACCCCAATTTACTGAAAATTTGGCCCAAACCTTCTGTGTTGTAGTTTATACAACTCTATAAATCTTCCCTCATTTTACAAATCAAAGAACATGAGAAAATATTGAAACGATGCTCTCTGTTTCTCAGTCAGAACCTGTGCCCCTAAAACCAAGGCTGTGCTCTTTAAGCAGAACCACATGAGCTCAGTTCTGGGCTTTGGGCTGAATCTGGATGGTTTTCTTCATTGGAACAGCAGATGGACAGCTCATCAAGGTCTGTAGAAACAACTGAGGATCAAAAGAAGTAACATTTAACTCTAAATTATTGCTTCATTTATGAAACCCATAGCAATGACAGAGTGAAGGGAAAAACTGTTTCTGGTGAAATTTGTTGAATTGCTGTAAAACGTTTAGTTGACAGGGGCAGGAACTAACACATCAGGTGTCTTCACATGTAAAGTATGCTGTTTTTTCCCTTTTTACACGTTAAGTGTTTTCAGGCCATGAACCCAAGCTCCCCACATGATGCTGCCACCACTCTGTATTGCCAAGGGGAAGGGTTTTTTCAGAGTAATGTGCAGTATTGATTTTCTGCCACACATAGCGTTTTTTTAAAAAGGCCAAAAAGTTTAATTTTGGTCTCAAGTGACCAAAGTCACATGTTGGCTTGTGTTTTACGCCAAACCGAGCTCCTTCTGGCTTGTTTTCAGCTGTACTTTTTTTTTCCAAAACCCCTTTCCTAAAAGTCAGGTTTGTAGAGTACATGACTAAATAATTGCCCTGTCAGCAGATCCATCCATCCACCCATCCATCCATCCATCCCCCTCCATCCATCCATCCATCCATCCATCCATCCACCCATCCATCCATCTATCAGTCATCCATCCATCCATCCATTCATCCATCCATCCATCCATCAGTCATCTAATCCATCCATCCATCCATCCATCCATCCATCCATCCATCCATCCCGTACTGCAGCTGTAATCCACATTGTTGCTGTCAGCTTGCTGTGGACAGGAACTATAAGCCCACCTGTCCAAAGATCCTCTACAGAACCAGTGGAGACAACAGAGTGTTTCCCTATCTCTATCTGGACCCAGTGGATCAGAAACATGTGTATGTGCCGTTTAAAAACCAGGTAGGTCTGAACTTTTTAATCAGATATTCACTCATGTTGAATGTTAAGGTGTTTCTGAAACATTGTGTTCTGTTCCAGATTAAGCGTCTTCCGGTGTCAAAGTGCAGCACTTACCAACATGTGAAGGATTGTCTTTCTGCACAGGATCCGTTCTGTGTCTGGTGTGTCTCTAAAACAAGGTCAGAGAAACTTCATCGGCTGCTGAATTCTTCAGACAATTCTGAACTTGGTGATGACACACTGAACCTTTTTCAGCTGCACATTTAAAGGCGACTGCAAAGATGCAGAGTGGTTGTCCATCCCTGATGAATCCAAACAGAAAACGGTTTCTCACAGAGTTGTGAAGGACTCCACAGGAGAGGTGGAGTATTATTACATTTCTGACTGGATTCAGATGGAGCTACCAGTTATTTGTCTCTTATATTTGTTCTGTTCTCAGATCAAATTAGTTATTCAGACACACGTTACTATGGAGCAGAAAGTTCCGACTAACTTCACCTGTCAGTTCTCTGCATCCTCTGGTCAGCTTTGTGGAAAACATGGAAAAAAACCACATTACCCACAATGCACCTGCATCCTCAACAGCATTTTTCCTGCTGATGGTCAGTGACAGTCAGGAAGTCCTAAAACATTTTGTTCCAGCTGTACAGTATCTTAATAAAATTACATGCTTTATGTTGGATTTACAGATGTTATTGTCACCATAAAGATGAGACTTGGAAACACATTTCTGACCGAACAAATAAAGATGATCAACTGTTCCAATGTCCATGGGCAACCAGGTTTTCACCTGTAAGTTGATTTAGTTTTAAAATACAGATTTAATAAATATATTAATAATGTGTAGCTGCATTAAAGTGAACAGTCAGACCAAACTAAACAGGGAAATGTACATTAAATTACACAACAAAGTGAATTAAGAAGAACCAAAGATTACCTGTATAAAAGAGAGAATGTAAAACAGCTGCTGTTATCTTCTATGTCCCATACATCTACACTGCAGACCAGTTTTGTGTTCTGTAGTCTGCTGGACTCTCACTGCGACATTTGGCCACAGAAATATAGGTTAATCACAACTCATATCATCCCATCGTCTAACAATAGGATTTAAGTCTAATGTTTTCATAATAACATGGAGGCCTACTCTGCTAAGATCTGACTAATACAAATATTAGAGCTGATATTTAAATCTGACAAATGACACGTTAGAAAAATGTTGTACCTAAAAGGAAATGACTCTTTCAGGCTAAGAAGCTTCAATTCTTTACTCAGTAAACTGGGACAATGTTTCATTTATAGGAATGATGATACCACTGAATGGGCTTTTGAAGCTTGTTGTTTGTATTGGAATCTATATAATGTGTCATAATGTTTTACTAAAGCTGAGATCAAACCCAGTATGTGACTGTTTTCTCTTCAGGTGTCAGCGGTGTATAAGAGCTGGGTGTGGATGGAGACAGAACAGCTGCTCCTGGGCCAGTGATCCAGTCCAGAATGTAATGATGACCCATTTTATGGTGTTTTTTTTTAATGAAGTGTAGATTTTCTAATTATGTAAGTTTCTTCTAAAAAAGTGCATGTTAAAACCGTATTATATTTCTTTTAAATGAACCTCTGTTGTACTTTTTAACTGTTTAATGTTTGTTTGTTGTGTATCAAACTGGATTAATGTCAGCTTTAACAGCTTCCCAGAATGCCCTGATAAACTTCATGTTTACCTCTTTCTTCCTGCAGGACAGCGTTTGTGCGAACATTGGGCAGTTTGGGATGAACTTTTCAGTGAGTCCAATTTTTAGCTCATCTGACACTCACCTTAAACATTTTAACTATAACTGGTAGCTAATGTGTAACAGCTGTATTTTCTGTGTTTTCCTTCAGAAACCAGAGATCTCCTCCATCACTCCCAGTGTTGTGTCTTTTTATGGCAGAAATCATGCTGTGTTATCAGGTCATAACCTCAGAGATGTGACTAGAGTCAGGATTCAGGCAGACATGGACTGTGATCCTAAAGAGTGAGTCATTTTTAACTAAATTAGGCCTCTCTGGTAAATGTTCAGTTTGTTTAATGTAAATGTTCACTCATTGATCTAATTGTTTTTCCTCTGGAAAAGAAAGTGATTTAATTACAGGTAATTAAACATTGCATGTTTAGTCTCCACAGTGTCTCAATGAGATAAATATGTGGGCTTTGACTAGGCCTGGGACTTTTCCTGTCTTAATTGTCTGCCAGTTCTTGGGGGATTTACTGGTATTGGTATTGGTTTTGGATCATTGTCATGTTGCAGTGTTCAGTTCTGCTTTAGCTTTACTTTTTACAGATGATCCTAAATTTTCCTCAACCACCCTCTGATACATGATAAAATTGATAATGGTGATCAGGCCAGGTCCAGCCGTAGCAAAGCAACCCCAAACCATGACACTTCCACCTCTCTGCTTCACAGTTGGCATGAGGTTCTTTTTCTGGAATGCTGTATTTTGTTTAAGCCAAATTTGTCTCCCTGGTAAACTTGAGTCTGGCTTCGTGTGTTTCTTAGAGATCAAATGTTTCTTCTTGCACACCTCCCATCAAAGTAAAATCAGTACAGCATCTTTCTGATTTTGCAGACATGCACTTTCACATCAACAGTAACAAGAGCCTGCTGCAGGTCCTGTTTGGTCATTTTAGGTTTAGCATCTTACCGTCTTCTCTCAGGGTAATTTGCTTGGACAGCCAGACCTGGGCATGCTGGCAGTTATTTTGAGTGTCCTCCACTTGTAGACTGTTTTCTGCAAAGTGGAATTGCTGATTTCAAATTTCTTGTAATTCTTGTAATTTTTTCTTGTAAGTTGGTAGCACTGTTGCCTTGCAGCAAGAGGGTCCTGGGTTCGATTCCCTGCTGGGGGTCGTTCTGCATGGATGACAATTTTATTTCATTCAAGTCTCATTTGTACATTTTATCCAGCTGTATGTAATTGATGTGATTTCTTGGCTTTCTTGTCATCCATCAGTTTGAGTTTCAGTTGTTTAATCTTTTTATGCACAATTGCTTTCTTGTTCATTCTTGTTTTATCTCTTAAAAATGTTCTTTCAGATGTTCAGTTCCTCATTTAAGTGCAAAAAACTTCTAATATTTATAAATGATTTGTAAATACATATTTCCAGTTTTATTTGACAGTATTTGAGAAACATGATGCTACTTGGTCAGTTTTATTAATTTTTTGGTTGGTGCATGTAATACTTGTTTATGGTATTCACAGTTTTTCTCTCTGTGTTTTCCTGTGTTCTCTGCTCAGATCTCCTGTGTGGAACAACATCGGGACCAGTCTGACGTTCCATATTCCAGATACACAAACAAAGGGCATAGTCAAAGTTTGTGCTCTCCTTACAGACGGAAGCTGCCACGGCAACTTTGCAATCATGTATCAGTCATCCCCAAACTGCACTGATATTGTACCAAGCAGCAGCTGGAGAAGGTATTTAAGCCTTTTTTTTGCCAAAAATATACATTCACCATTACCAGTAGCTGCAGACCACCAGGCCCTGAGATTAGAGATATTGTGAAATGTGATATTAAAATATTAACATTTGCACAAAACCCAAGGGTTCCCTGTAGGCCGATTAAAATGTCACTCATCCTAATATTCTGTTGGACCTCCTTAAGCCTTATAAAGCACACATACAGTACCCTCTACCATCACTTTCATTAAACAAATTTATACTTGTTTATTTGTTATTAATGGAGCTTCTGTTGTATAAATTGGAAGCAGTGTCAGGTCTACTACATCATTTACTCTATAAAACCTGATGTGTTATATTAAGTTCTCAGCTGATCTCATGTTTGGGCAGGAAATGTTACTGACTCTGATCTAAAAAACTGAATTAATCCCAGGCCTGCCTCCACAGACATGTACCTGAGGCTCTAGGGGTGGTGCTTCAGTTCATTTCCTGTTTGCTGTAGACATTAGCCAGAGACTATTAATTCTGCTCTCTGTGTTTTAGGCTGAATATAAATAAGTGGGTTTCTAAAATTGAGTCAGGTGTTTAACATTTTTTCCTTTTGTGTGGAAATACATTTTATTATGGAAAAATATTGTTGAATTTTGTTAATTTTGACTTTTTTTATTTTACCAAACATTTAAATGATCCACAGCCACAAAATGGATTGAAGGTTTTATATATGAGAGAGAAGCCTGCACACTTGATTGTTTCCAGCCAACATGGATCTTACATATACCTCATGGTGTGGCTTGTCACGTCTGTGCACCTGAAACCTCTCTCTGCGCCTATACAGTATATCTATAAACGTGTTTGCCTCATTGCTGTTTAGATGTTTGACCTAACAAACATTCAAGTGTTGAAATGATGAAAAGATTGTCAGTAATGGCTGTGAAGATCAAGTCTGTGGGCTTCTCTCTATTCATATGGCAAACTCTTCAACCCTGCTTCTTGATCTGCTGAAATGAGGCTGTTTTCCTTGATTCAGGGTTTTTCCTTTAAGACATTAGCTCACACCTATCCTGTTTGATTTATTAACATTGTCCACTTCTCAAACATTTGCTATTTTCAATCTTAAATAATAATGTAATCTTTCATAACAAATTTTAAATCCACTTTTTGGTTGGACCCCAACTAACAGCACAATTATACTGAAATTTGTTCAGGCAAACAGCTCAGTAACCATTACATGTAAAAACAGAATGATCTGGTGAGGAAAGGCAAACACTTCCTGAACAACTCATTTTCACTGTGACATGACTTCCCTTTTAAATGCAATGACTTTGAATGTTTTACTGTTACTGTGCTGTTTCAGGTACATAATGAGGTACTTTAGTTTAAATACAGACAAAATACTAATACTAGCATCAGCAGTGGTGATTTTCCTCTCAATAGACAAGACAGTTATGACTGTTTCTTTCATCCTGGTTACTGTCATTCAATATATAAATTACTACAAAGTAATTTAATCCACTACAGATTTTCTAAATCTGAGAGGTGAAAAACTTTTTCTCAGCTATTTATTGTTCTGATTCAAACAATAACAAATAAACTGGGTTTAAATGGCACCATGGTGGACTTTTAAGTCCAAAAGCACTGCTGAGCAAAAATAACACCAAGGCCCATCACACATTTGCTAAAAACATGCAAGAAACTCTCACAGCATTTCAGTAAAAAAAATAAATCATAGATGGTCAAACTTGTTGTAATGCTTTGGGGCTTTCCTTGCTGCTTTAGAACCTGTTGAGTTCTGCCTCCTACCAGACAATCCTGAAGGAGAATGCAAGGGCAGCAGGTTATACAACAGGCCAGTTAAGCACACAAGCAAGGCCACACTTGAAGGGCTCAAAAAATGAACCAAAACGTTTCTGGAGTGGCCCATTCAAAGTCTGGACCTAAATCTGACTAAGATACAGTGGTTAGGCCTTAAACACGCTGTTCATGCTCAGAAATCCTCCAATGCAGCTGAATTAAAAAGAAATTCAGGAAAGAGTCGAAGGGAAGGATTTCTCTCTGGCAATGTGAAAGACTAATTTTCAGTTATAAACGCTTGACTTTAGTTGTTGCTCAACCAGTTATTAGGTTTAGATTGCAATTACTGGTTCACATAGCGCCGGGTTGGATAGTTTTTCTTCCCTTTATAAATAAATTCATTATCCATAACATGCATTTGATCTCACTCAGGTCATCTTTGATGTTATTAAAATTAGTTTAAATACCTGAAACACTTAGATGTGAAAAACGCAGGAACAGAACACGTTTGTAAGGGGACAAATACTTTCACAGCACTATAGACTACAGCAGGTAGAACCATATTTGGTATGATTTCAAAAAACAAGTTAGGAAAAGTCTCTCTCTTTGTCGTCTCCTCCTACTGCTGCTCTGTGTCCTGTAGTGGGAAGAGGAAGGTCACTCTTACTGGGACACACCTGGATTTGGTGGACAGTGTCACACACATCAACGCCCCACAGGAAGTCATACTTCCCAGGAACAGCAGCTCTCAGGTAACTCTGCAGACAGCAACATATTAGCATACAGTGAATGTCACCATGCTACACTACTTTCAACCTAAAGGACAACAATGTTTTGTGGCAATAGATACAATGATACAGAAAGCTCATAGAGTGTCACAATAACTGCACTAAATCTTTGCTGCTTAACATGGCATATGTTTATATTTGTTGCAGAATCTCACCTATGAAACACCTGCAGCCAAAAACACTGATTTTTCCAGCAGCGTCGTGTTTCTAAAAGTAGCCAATCAAACGTTAAAATGTCATACAGAAATAGCTTACTATCCTGACCCAGAGTTTACCAGCTTCACAGCCGTGAGGGAGGGAGAGGATATCCGCATCTTTGTTCAAGTAAGGCAGTTTCTGTTGTTCACACAAACATGTGGATATCAGGTTATTAAAAGGTGAAACTGTTTTTTGTTCTTTCAGAAAAAGGTAGATAACCTGGAGATGAAAACAGCAGAGTTGAAAGTTGCTGGCATTCAGAAGGAAAAGGAATATCCCTGCATCATAAAATCCAAAGAAAGCAGCAACAAGACAGAAACGTTTATCTGTGAGATCGAGGGATTGCATAACGCGGACTTTGAAGAAGTTAAGGTACATCCTAAAGTCATACCACACCAAGGTTAACAACCTGAACTACAATAATTATGCCCTCACTATCAGTTTTTCCACATTACTTGGTTAAGAAGAACCCAAACATACGACTGAACAGGTAGATGGAAGCACATAAAGAAACTAAATTAACTTTTATTTTGTATGAAATAAAACCTACATCAGACAATCAGACAGATAACCTGAGGAAACACAACATGATGTTTTAAAACTGGGTGAAAAAGGCATCTCCCCAACCCCTGTCCATCTTTGTAAAATCATGAATTAAAGGGGATATATCACAGAGTGCAGTTTTACTAACCCCACCCATACTAACGATCTGTATAATCAAGGATTAGAGATCATAAAAGCAACACATCATGCCCTGAAATCTGTCAGTCAGGAGGTCACAGTAGAACCCAGAACAACATCTAAAGCTCTGCAGACCTCAGCTAAGGTCAGTTTTCATACAACAATAAGAAGAGACTAGACTATAATGACATCCCTGGGAGGGTTCCAAGTCCAAAGCCACTGCTGACCAAAAAGAACAAGACTAAAAACATTCTGTGGACAAAAGTTGAACTTTTCCGGATATCTACATCCCATTACATCTGACAAACGAAGCATTCTAGAAAAAGAACATGTTACCTGGAGTCAAACATGTTGGTTGTAGACTGATGGTCTAGATCGCGTTTGCTACATCAGGACCTGAAAACATGATTGATCAATGAATTTTACTCTCTAGCAGGAAATCTCAAAGGAGAAAGTCTGTCAATCATTTTGTGATAATGAGCTCATGTGCATCTGGGTTACACAGCAGGACAACTAATCAGAGCTCACCAGCACGTCCTCCTCTAACTGTCACAGATTTAACAATATGAAAGATTTTGAGTGCCGTAGTCAAAGTTTGCACTTAAAGCTGAATTAAGTATGCTAAGTCGGTCAAGGCAGATGGCTGCTCACATTGAGCCAGATGGTTCTGCTGGAGCTTCCTGTTAAAGGGGAGTTTTCCTTTCCACTGTTGCTACATGCATGCTCGTCACGAGGAATAAAGTCAATGATACAAAGTACTTGACTGTCCACTGTCACTACATGCTCATCCAGGAGTGAATGCTGCAAGTCACTCAAGACTCGATGCAATCTGCTGGGTTTCCTTAGATAGAAAAAACTTTTTAACTAATTTCAATAATAAACAAAATTTGACTGCATTGTCTAGACTGCACTTGACCCAAACTTTAGCTTTTTGTTCTTGGATAAAATTGTCATTTGAAACCTACAAAAACACCAGATCAGATTCTCTCAGAACCAAACCCAAAACCATTATGTTGTAAGTATATCTCTCTAGTATTCATCCAACATGTTTCCCAAATCTGTCTTATAGCTCAAGACAGCTCTTTGTGTTTTATGTGAAGGATGCTTTATAAAGAGTATTGGTTTGATGACATTGTGTTTTAAATTAGTGTCAGCATCAAACCCATCTAAAGATGTAGCACCTTTTTGTCCTACATACTATTGTGGTTACTGTCTGTTACAGGTCAGTTACGGAGGTACGTCTGTAACACTGAACAAGTCATCATCACCATCCCTTTTAATACTACTTGTCATTCTCCTGATTCCCATCATCATTATTGGTAAGTGCACCATGTTGTAGGCCTCTACCTGCACCAATAATAAAAGCAGGACACATTTCTACAAATGGACCGTTTCTAATGATGTGTTCATTTCTTTTCAGCGGTGCTTGTTTTCTACCGAAGACAACAGAAGCAGCTTACTGTTAAGATGAACAGGTTAATGGAAGACCTGGAGCTCGACATTAGGAATGACATTAGACAAGGTGGGTCCCACCTTCTCATAATCTATCATTAGGCTGTTCCCAGGACGGATAAAACTAAGAGCAAATCCCCAATAAACTGTGTTAGTACAACGTGTACAGATCTGCTTTTTATTCTCTTATACCTGCTGCATACTGCAGGGCTTAATATTAATGAATCTGGTCCTTAATACATCCTAAACCCAGGTAAATGAAGTTAAAATTATTCATACGCCAGACGGAATTAGGTTGAAAATAATCTTTTGATTTAACCAACATGTTTCAAGGGGCCCAATTAGAGTACTGAATTGTGTCTGATTGAGAATCTGGAGAAGGACCAGAAGAATGAAAGGGTTTGAAGGCTGTAATCCCAATAAAGATTGTTATACTGAATGTGGAGAAGGCTTGAACAATTTTTGGCACACAGTTTGTTATAAAATGAACATGAAAACAGATCAGATTCAGAATTGTTGATTACTTTTGATATATTTTGAGCAATTCCCATCTCATTTCCTATCAGAAACAAACTTCTTGGTAGCAAGGCTGAATTCCTCAAACTGGAAATGTTTTGTAATTGGCTTAAATCATCTTTTTCATAATGAAATTTCAGCTGGATTTCATTGGGCTCTTTATATGACTCATGGACGTAACTCTGGCTGAAATAAACAGAGTTACGTTTTAATTATTCCTATTTGTTTTTACATCCGTGGAGAGGGATTGCATTGTGTGCTGGGACAATGAAAAGAATAGAAACAAGCATTGTTTTAACTTTATAAATGTTGTAGTAAACAGAGATTTCTCCCAGGAGCTGTTGTCACGGTGTTCTCTGTGGCATGTTACCACTTGGCAGAAACGGAGAATCTGAATCAGAATTTACCATCAAACATTCTCATATACCTTTTCCCTTTTAAACCACTTCACTTTATACTTTCCACCTCATTGGGCGTCTCACACATAGGCAGTTCCTTTTTTTGTGATCTAAAATATCTCAATATGGTTCCATTTTTAAAAGTTAAAAGTGTTGCACAAGGTAATCCTGAGGGAAACAGTAGTCTTTTTCATGCGCTCATGCTTTTCTGAAGGTTTTGCTGAGCACTGGGCCTTCAGAGGGGCTAGGATCAGTCATGGAGTTATAATGTCAACGCGCTCTGAGACATTTCTACTACCTCTTTTTTGTGATGTGCAAACTGATTGTTGCATAAATGCGTCTGCATGTCGGCTCATTAGAAGGAGAAATGTCCACTGTCTTGTAAATTGTTTGTGTTGTCTTCGATCCATAAAGCTGTTTCCTTGCGGGTTTCATTCACAGGCTTTATAGATTTGCAGACAGAGAAAGCTGATCTGATGGAAAATGTCGGAGCGATTCCTTTCCTAGACTACAAGCACTTTGCGTCCAGAATCTTCTTTCCTGAGGTAGGAGGAAGCTGGATAGAAACACGTGCTGTACTCCAAATCAGAAAGATGCTCAGGAGAATATAATACCAGAGTTATCTTTTGTTTTCCAGAGTGAATTGTTAATTAAGCTGTGCATTAAAGACATTGGTCAGGTAAGCTTGATAGCAGCTGTCATGTGTTGCTTTTTGAACGATCTCAGACACAGTCAGTGATTTTTGTTGCTGTCTGATCTGGGATCAGGATACGAAGAACGTTCAGCTTGATGAGCGTTGCCAGACTTTCTCCAAGCTGATCCAGGACCAGCTGTTTCTCACCACAATGGTGCACACTTTAGAGGAGCAGAAAAGCTTCACCATCAAAGACAAGTTGGTTTATTCTGATGAATGACATAAAGAAATAAAATGTATCCCTTGTTTAGTTTTATGGTTAAATTCTGTTCTTTTTCAAAACCCTGGTTGACTTTTTTCTTTTTCAGGTGTTCACTTGCATCTCTGATCACTGTGGCCCTTCACAGCAACCTGTCGTACCTGACGGAGGTGATGGAGGTTCTGCTGAAGGATCTGATGCAGCGGAACAGCAACACTCAGCCCAAACTGCTGCTAAGACGAACAGAGTCAACGGTGGAGAAGCTGCTGACGAACTGGGTGTCCGTCTGCCTTTACGGCTTCCTGCGGGTCTGTTGCCCCAATATACCCTAACTAAAACTTGAGGCAGTGACTTGCATATGTTATGTTCCCATATAAGGCTGGTATATAATGTGCTCAATAGATTTACAAAGCTTGTTACAAAGCTAATTAATCCTGCAGAAATTTCAAAATAAAAACTATTAAAAGCTGAGCTGCTACAATTAGGCATCATTCCTGCACAGACACACAGTATAAGGCCATAATAAACAGATTGCTTAATACTTGCTCAAAGTCCTAAAGCAGCACCTTATTAATTCAGTTTCAGTTCAATTCAGTTTGTATCAATTCACAAATGGCATTGAAAAAAGCAGATTCAGTTTTCATACAGAAATATATATAGTTTCGTTTCTATTTCCTAGATTTAAATACAAACTTAGTTATAAACTAATACAGTACAGTTCAGTTTGTACAACACTTGTTACGAAGTCTTCTATTTATGGGAACCCAGTGAACTGCATCGAGTTAATGACTTTGCCGCAATCCCTCCCCCTGACATGTGACGACAATCGATGATTACATCGAGTGGTTAATTTTGCAGCAGTCCCTCATGCTGAGCATGCATGTGGAACGAGAGCTTCTCCTTAACAGGACGAGACCTCCAGCAGAACCTGGTTCACTGTGAGCGACCATCTGCCACGTCCGACTGGGGGTTTCAAAAGACAGAGCAGACACACTAAGAAAACATGCTTTTAACTGAAGGTTTGGGATTTCGTCATAAGAACGAATTACAACAATTCAGCCTTGAAGTTACAAATACATGTCTGTGAAAGTCTTGTGACCCTGATTATCAGATGTGTACACAAGCATTATATGTAAGATAATTAAACAGGGGTAAAATATTAATAAAATAAAAACATAGAACAAAATTTTATCTATCTGTATATACTGTTTAGTTAAATAATATAGCATAAAGATCTAATATTCAATTATTATATTTGTTGATCGGTTTGGTTTCTGAACACAGTCTCAACACCTCACACAAAGGAAATCCTGACTAATATTTTGTTTTAATCTGTCTCATTTTAGTAAGAGTTCAACCCCATTTTCAGAAAAACGCAGATTTCATTCATTATTCGTTTGCAAAATCCATTTACTTTTTTTCACTTGTTGACTTTTAGGAATAAAAACAAATCCAGGTTTTGTTGCCAGCAATCCAATCCTAGAAGTTATAAAACACATACATTTACCACTGTTGGAGAAAACCTTTGTATAATTTATAATTATTTTAGATCTTTAGAATATATTTTTCTGTGATGAATCTGTTTCCGCTCTTGTGGAAATAAACATTTCAGCTGCTCAGTAAGTCAATAGTCATGGTTGTTTCTCCTCTTTATGATGTACCAAATATTTTCAACACAAAACAGATCTGGGCTGCAGACAGAACAGTCAAGCACATGGACTGTGTGTCTATGAAGATGACATCCAGCATTAGAGCAGCTTCTCTGTGTGCATCATCCGAACTCAGCTGTACAGTCTTAAAATAATGACTTTCAATAACAGTTTCAGTTGCATTTCTAGATTCTGTGATAAGCTAAATAAAACGATAGTGGTTTCTGAGGGTACGTGAGCCAGTGCAGTGGTTCTGATTAAAGTGGAGAGACCTATTTGATTTCATCTGAGGGCTTTAATATGCACGTCTAATGGTTTCTGTGGCTTGTACATGAACTACATTGGTGCTGATCAGTGCAGACACCAAAAATATCTTTATTTGTCTTTTTCTGCATAAACAACGCTCACAGTTTACAACAGAAAATACGGTGCATCAGAGATTTTGCAAGTGTGGCAAAACAAATACTGAGACACTAATTGAGTTCTTTTTTATATTGAGAGATAGCTTGAAACGTTTTTAAAAACCATTTCCTGCCTTCGTTTAAGGAAGTGTTACTGTGGTTACGGACAGTTTCTGGTAACAGAGGCGACTCAAAAATTAGCACACAGTTCAGTATCTTTATTTCTGTTTTCATATGTTTTGTGAAAACTGTGTAATATCTGATATACAGGGCTGTAAAAACAGCTTTCTCCTCATACAGATTTCACGTTTTATTACAAAATAATGATTTCATTATCTGTGCACTGACAAGGCAATGCTTGAAAACCCTTCAGTGTGGTTGAAGTAAAACAATCCTGCAAAGAAAAGTGGGCTGAAATTCCTCCATAACGACACGAAAACTCTTTACCTGTTAGCACCAGGGCTGAGGGTGGCACAAGTGGATATTAGGCATAGGGGGCAAGTCCTTTTTCACACAGGGCCAGTTAGTACACTTAGCCTTTTTGTCTCTTAATAAAAGAAATCATAATTTGAAAACAGCTTTTTATATTTACTCTGCTCATCTTTGTCTGACATAAAATTTGTTTGCTGATCTGCAATATTTCAGATCAATAAGGGTAAAAACAAACAAAAACAGGTAAACACTTTTTTGCACAGCTGTGTGTGTTCTTATTTACATGTCTCTGAGTGGGCTTCTAATTCCAGCAGCACATTTGGGTTATATTCCAAACATGGTGTTTTTCGGGCCAGCCTAAACCACAATGAGCATGTGCAACAAAAGGCACAGTTTCTGCACAAACTTGATGTGCGTAGTAGCCTGCTGACCTGCTTTTTGTCTATGATGTTGTGCAGGAAAGTGTTGGGCAACATCTGTACCTGCTGGTGAGCGCGCTCACACAGCAGATCTCCAAAGGACCGGTGGACTGTGTGACAGAGAAAGCTCTCTACACACTCAGTGAGGAGTGGCTGCTGTGGCAGGCTCAGGACTTCAGCCCCCTGGTACACAAACACACACACACAATGATTCTTTCATGAATAGATGGCCACTCACTTCACATGAGTAGGATTCTGGCCAAACTCTGCATGGTACTCTGCGTAACAGCTTCAGTGAGTTGTACTTCCACAAAATGAAGCTTCCTAATTCTCTGTTCTGTTTTTTTTTCTCTTGTTTGGTCAAAACAGTACTGCAGAGATACAGAATACTCTCACTCTACTGTTGTCGAACACCAGCTGTTGATTTTTAATGCTGTAAAGCCATTAAAGTTTCAGTGTGAACACTGAAGTGATTGCATTAGTGGAAAGAAGAACGAATTTATTAGCACACATGAGCTGATAGCGCTTTACTTCCTTCCCCCTGTGTCACTTGGCCTCTTCGAACATGCCTAACACAACAGTTTTAAGAATATTTCCATTTATCAGCTTTCTCATTAAAATATATATATATTTCCTGCATTTTTTTCAGATTCATTGAGTGTAATAAATTGTGCAGTCTGCTGGCTGTAAGCATGTGCTTTTCTCAGACAATAACACAGAAAATAGGACTCAAAGTTCTGTAAACTGATCGCAGTAAATAAACTGCATTAGGTGTTAGGAAATAGTACTGTTTAGCAGTTTATCATTTGACACACAGAGTAAATGTGAGCTCAGTTATAGCAGCTCATTGGTCTAAGAGACATTCGATTGGACTTCAAAATACAAGTAGTGCTGATGCAAGAAATGTCACCTCAACCACATATGAGCCATAAAAGGGTTGGTTGAATAAAGCGTCAGATTAGCTACATGTAACATCTGGGAACAGTCAAGGACAGTTTTAGGCTCTCATAGTCAAAACAGCAAGCGCTAGCAACCTGGACAATTAAAGTAAATATGAAAAACTCATGTTCTTTTCTTCATTGTTCTTTTGTGAAATTCTGTTCAAATTACACTGTTAAACCACACCCCAACAGCCCAGAGGAGATGTCTGTAAAACAATGAAACGACTGAGATAAATGTACTATTATCATTAAGAAAGTTGAATAATTTTTTTCCAGATGATGCCAAACGCTGTTGAGCTGGATCTCAGACTACATGAAAATTGCTTACCTCCTTACAGATTTCTTCTGTTCTAGCTATTTTGTCACAGTTACATCTTTTTTATTCTAATTTTTATTTAACCAGGTAGATCTCATTGAAATTAAAAATCAGTTTTTTTCAAGAGAGACCTGGTCAAGAACACTTTTAGATCATCAAACATTTTTTACAACCTGTCTACATAACCTGAACAATGAGTTGGCCTGTTTAAGGTCATGTCCAGACCTCAACTAGGACACTCTAATTTCTTTATTTGGTACTTTTTTTTACCATTTGGACATGATCTTGAAGGTGTGCATTGGATCATTGTCTTGCTGCAAACTCATAGTCAGACATTCGTTTGGATTTTCTCCTACAGACCAGAATTCGTGGTTGGAACAATTATGCCATGTCACCTAGGCCACAAAGGCAGCCCCAGATCACACTATCACCACAATGTTTTACTTTCAGTTAGATCTTCTTTTCTGAATTAGTTTTTCACCAGATGGAACAGGAAGGACACCTCTCACAAGGTTTCACTTTTATCTTACCTTTGAGATGTTTTTTGGCAAAAGTGGTTTTGTCTTTAAAACTCTCTATTGGAAGCCATTTTTGCCCAGTCTCTTTTTTTTCTTGAATCATGAACTCTGACCTTAACTGATGCAAGTGAGGCCTGCAGTGCTTCGGATGTTGTTCTGGATTCTACTGCGACCTCCTGAATGAGTCGTCGGGCGCCGCTGTGCATCTTGTCAATTAACAGGCATTAATCGGTCCCTTTAACAAACATTAGACATGTTGTGTTAAAATGTTTAAAATCAGAACATATTACTGGACCTCCAGATAACAGTTGTATCGGATGCATCTACAGTCCCGAGTACAACAGGATCACTGCTCCCTGTTGGGGTTGTTGGTTAGAAAACAATACAGGCATATGTTGATGGGCGCCTGCTGATGTACGTCGCTTTTAGAAACAGCTTTTTAACCTTTTACAGACTGATAGATGTCAATGAGTTTGTTTCTCATCTGTTCTTGAATTTATTTAGATCACCACATGGTGTGGCATTTTTTGAGATCTTTTAGCCTACTGCCTGCTGTCAGACAGGTTCTGTTCAAGGGATTAATAAGTAATAATCAGGCGTGGGTGGGGCTTGTGAAATTTACTGCAGCTCTCCGAAAAATGTATGATTTAATTCATGATTATATTTTCACACACGGCCAGGTTGGTTTGGTTTTTTTCCCCCTTTAATAAATCAAGTCATCATTTGAAAAGTGCATTTTGTTTCTATTCAGGTTAGCTTTGAATGATATAAAATGCGTTTTTCAATCTGAAACACCTGAGGGGGGGCAAAAAAAGCAAAAACAGAAGAACTTTCTAAGGAGGAGAATACTTTTTCACAGATCTGCATCTTTAAGATGAAGATTTGGACAAAGCCATTTTTTTAGAGAAACTGAGACGAAGTATTTAATTATTAGAAAACAAATAGAAACAAACAGCATAACATAGAGTACCAACGGGTTTTTATGTCAACGTCAGTAAAAGCAGTAACACAGGTTCCAGCATATCATTCACAGACAGCTTTTAGTGAACTAAATACAATATGTGAACATTAAAGTAGTTAAAACAGAAAATTGATAGGAACATGTATTCAGGCACATGTATGAACCTTTCTGTAGATGCTTTTTACTGTAAAATTTGTGCGTAAAATATTAGTTTTTACCTGGTTTTAAATTTGTAATTTCTGAGTTTATTTTCATCACTATTTGCGATTTGCAACACGTGTACTAATTGATTTACCAATATTTGTATTTAAACCCGCATTAGCTGAATATTCTTTAAATTTCTTTACATAATTATTAATAATTACAACAGTGCATTGGGTGACTTCCTTTACATTTAGCCTCCTGTGTCGTATTTCTGCCTGTTGCTACTCTTATTAAACTCCAAGCACGATAATAAGTTACTATCTAATCTAAAAAACCAATTCCGTGTTTTCGTCTTGAGTCATATCATCCAACAACCCACAAAGCGTAAAGAACCATTTTTAATGCCTATGCACAACTGACTAAAAGCTTTTCTTTGTCTCTTATATAGAATAATTTAGATGTTTAAAGAAATAATACAAATTAATTGAATCAAATTAATATATAAATTAAAATATTATCCTCAAAAAAATATCACATATCAAACCGTCAGGTTCCCAATGGTTGAGGGCTTGAAATAGTGTTTTCTAAGGTGGTTCCAGGTGGTCGTCTCTCCATCTGCCCTCATCAGGAGCACAGTACCACGGCATCAAACGCACAACCACCAGATTGCTACTTTAAAAGATTGCACCAATTTTGTTTGCATCACAGTATCTAGTTTGTGCTTTATCTGTTTTTTAAACGATTCTGAAGAATGATCCAAAAGGAAAACGCTTTTTTGCTCTCGTCTTCAGAAGCTGAAGGTGCTGTTTGCTGTGGGCAGTGATGGAGAGGTTAGCGAGCCTCTGGAGGTGGACGCCCTCAACTGTGACACCGTGGAGCAGCTCAAAGAGAAAATCCTCAACACCTTCAAGACCAAGTTTGGTTTCCCCTACAACACCCTTATCAGAGATGTTTCCATTGGTAAGTGAAACTTGCATATCCTCAGTGTCTCAGTTTTTCTGCACATCTCAGGTCTTCGGGCTGTTGATTCCTGAGCCGAGGGGTCAAGAAACTAAACATGTTGCCTCCCTTTGTTTAGTCCTCTTTCTGTGAAGGTCTCTGATAAACTGAGCGCTCTACATGGTTCATTTCTGACCAGCAACTCTGAGATGTATCCAGGTCCAAGAAAATAGAAGCATTCACGAGTTTCTCAGTGTCACTTTTTTAATGTCAGTGTTTTAAGGTGGCAATAGGCCGTTTTGTTGACAGAGTTTATTTTGTCTTTAAAGTTCATGTCTGAGTTCATGATGACACCTAGGTTTGCTGCTTGCTCTGTGGTATTTAGCCCCATGGAGTCTAGTTCAGTGTTGATTTCTAACCATTTGGCACTAACAACTAAAAATTCTGACCCATCCACTCATTAATATTTTAGACACACTAATCCAGTCACTGGAGCGGCCTATGGTCCAAGTTAGGTCACAAATAGAAGAGCTGTATCTCATCTGAACCAGTTTAGCACAGCATTGGACAATCTTGCCCAGCTACAACCTGTCAATCAGGATTAAATATGTGGCAAAAAAAACGGTGCTCGAATTATATGAATGTGCTCATTTTACTCTTGTGGCTCTTACAAGAACGTTATGATCAACTTTGTCAAACGCAGCCCTGAGACTGAGGAAAATTAAGACAGAGGTATCACCGTGAAGATATAATGTGTTTCATTAAACCCTTGACCAGAGCAGTGTCTGTGCTGTGGTGTGGCCTACAAACCTGACAGGAAAACACTGCAGAGATTATATTTTTGAATAGAAAGGGGGTAAACTTGTTGATAAATTGCCTTTTCCATGAGCTTTGCTAAAATTGATTGAGGCATCCAGATTTGGCTACTTTAAAAGAGGTTTGATCACAGCAGTTTTAGAGCCTGTGGAAAATGACCTGACTGAAAAGAAGTATCTGCTACCTGCAATATTTCAGGTACAAAACAGTTAAGGCCATTTTTTAAGTAAACTTGTGGAAGCCATATAAAGTCAGCAAGTTGTGGAGATAAAGCATTCAGGCATCCAGATAAAAAAATCTGGATGCCTGAATGCTTCTGGAAGCTCTGGAAACATAACCAGTTTACCAGTGGTGGAACAGCCTACTGCTCGTCTTAATCTCTAGATTCTGTCTCGGAAAATGATCTGCACTCATCGCTGGACCTGTTGATAAAAGTTTGCTACAGTACTGAAATAAAACCGTTTTTTCATTAACTTTCCACGGAATAATCTCTCTTTTCTATAAAAACACCGAAAACCTTTGTGGTAAAGGTTTCCACCTGGCAGTGAGCCTTGGCAGGAAAGTAAAAGTGTTGAATCCTGAAAAAAACAAACATTTGGTTCTGAAAAACATGTCAGCTAACTAATTATTAAATAAACGAAAACATGTTTCTATTCTACCAGAATACGAGAAGGATGGATCATTTCTTCCTCTTGAGGAGGTTGGTGCAGGCTCTGAGGTGATTGGGGAGGTGACGAAGCTAAACACACTCAGGCACTACAAGGTGAGGAACCCATACTGAAACGACAGCTTAATCGCACCTTAGACTCTTCTAGGAAAGTTTTAATGTGTTTGCATGGGGGCTGGGTTGTCACTAAACTGAAAGAGAAATACACCCACACCAAAGCTGCTTCTGCACCATCTACAATAGAGAGCAGATAAGAATGAAACCAGATGCCAGATCAAAAGAAACTTTCTATTATATTTTAAACATCAACAACGCTGGTCTGAGCAGAACATGTAACAAGATAAAGACGAAGTAGCTATTTTTGAGCTAGTACTCAGTAGCCATCACTCACACTTTTACTTCCACTTTATTTGAAACATGGCACAGTTTAGACTTTACAGTTAGAATGACTCACATTTTTCCCCTCTGACTCAACAGCATATGAATTGGAAAAGAAAAGCTCCTGTCCTCCTTTTGTCGCTGCAGCTCTTTTAATTTGCAGAATGTCCACACATCAAACAGCACATACATTTTACTACCACAAGAAAAAACAAAAAAGATAACAGAACAGCCCAAGTTTGATCAATCCGTATCAACTTTGTCTCATGGTCTTCCCTGTAGGTGCTTTATTCCGACTGTTTGAGGGAAGAAGTTGATCATCTCTAAAGAGAGGATGGTCTGAACATAACAAAAGTTGCCTTCCTTAGTGACTTTCTGCTATTAAAGCCCCCACTCTACACCCGAGTCCTCCATGAAATCTTAACAGACACTTTAACCAGGTTACTAAATCTGGTTTGATTGGCCAGAGACAGATTGCAGTGCCAAGCAATGATACAAACCAATTAAACAGATTCTGAAGGTTTTATTAAAAAAAAGGGACACAATTTTAAATGAAACTCAAAAAACTCCTTAAAAAGCACATCTATTGTTGGACCTTTTTTGTTGTAGCAGCAGATTGTATCAAAGGACAGAGGATTATCAAGAACAACCCTCAAATGCTTAGAACCATCCACCGGTTCAACGGCAGCAGTATTTACTACAGTTCGTGGAAATGATGCAACAGCACACATAAAAAAAAGATATGCTGGCTTAGTTAAATAAAGCTGTGGCATTGCCTTCCTACACATGTGATACTACAAGATGTGCAGTTTGATCTCCTTCTAAACCAGACCGCCTTGAATTTTTTTTGGCATGTCTCTTGATGTCTCAACTCCAAGACACACTATATAGTGCACATTTGTGCAACTGGTGGCAGTATAACTCAATTTGAAATTAATTTTGTTAATATTTGTTTCACTACTTTCGTTAGATATTAAATGTGGCGGTGTGAAGGAACAACAAATGCAGCACACGTACTTCCAAGACATGATATTGTTCATATCTTCTTGCTTAGACTCATGTAAGATGCGTTTTTCAATACGGCGCCTCAGATGAGAGATGAGAAACTGTGACATCAACTTATCGGATTTTTACTAAGAAAACATCTGTGAATCAGAACATGCTGAGTTACAGAGCGAAAAAAACTTAAACTGTTCTGTTGTGTATATTTACATGTTCGAACAAATCAGGTGACTCCATTTTGTTCTGTTTTAGGTTAATGACGGGGCCACAATTAAAGTGCTTTCAAAGAAAACTCATCCTCCACTATGCCCTCAAGCGAGTGTCAAAGGTAAGAACTGAATAGCTTCTAATGGAACGTCTTCATTTCCCAACTATGCACTATGGAGATTCAGAGTGTAGTTTAACTACATTTAAGACTAGAAGAAGAGAGAAATCATACAGCCACTTTTTTTCTGAGTGTGTGATAGAATCGTGTTGCATGCTTTTTATAGCTTTGAACCACCTCTGTCTTTATCAGCAGATATGTGAACATGATCTTAGGATGTAATTTTCATGTCTGATGTTCCAAATACACACTGTTTTTCTAAGGCAATGGTATCCAGCTCATAACACACTGTTGGTACCATATATAACTGCTAAAGTAAACCCTGATATGCCCAACAGCTTCTAATACCCACAGGACATCTAGTTTAAAATCAGGTTAACTGATCACTGTGTTCAACTCTGCCGGTGCATCTTAGGAAATATGATAAAAATCGTTAAAAGTTCATTTATCTCAGCGATTCAGTTTGAAAACGTGATACTCATATGAATTTTTTAAACAGTTCTACTGACTTTGAACTTGATAAAACACAGTGGAGCAACAGCAGCAGATGCATCTGCACTCTAAATCAGCATGAACAGTGAAAACTTCACACTTGACCTCAAACAGCTTGGATTCTTCCTCCCGACTTTGGGACCTTGATTTCCAAATGAAATTCAAAATGAACGTTCATCTGAAAAAATGATTTGGATTACTAAGCAACAGTCCAATCACATTTCTCCTTAGCCCAGCTAAGATGTCTCTGGCTCAGGAGTGGCTTGACACGAGGAATGTAAACGTTGTAGCACAGGTCCTGGATACGTCCGTGTTGTGGATCTTGAAGTGCTGACTTCTGCTGCAGTCCAGACCTTGTGGATCCTGAATGAGCTTTGCTTTACAATCCTCTCAAGACAACAGTTTTGTTTCTGCGCCTTTTTCTATTGCACTTTTGTCCTTCCACTCAGCTTTCTATTAATGTTTTGACACAGCATTCCTTGAACAGCCAGCTCAAGTCAGTTTTCTTCAACCATAGATAAAGGTCTCTCTTTGTCTGAACAGTCAACTAAAGGTTTTTGTGCGTAATTTGGAGTACTACATACCTGAAATCAGAGGAAAATTTGCAGTAGAAATAAAAGGAATTCCAACAAGGGAAGGCCTTTGAGGTCCTTCAGGTTCTGACTCCAGAAAACAGCCTTAATCATGGAAGATGACCTGCAGTTGGGTCAGACAGCTGTTTGACTTTCTCAGAATATACTTATACTCTGGGATCCAGCAGTTCTTGGCCGTCTCTTTCTTTCGACTGGAGAAATCTGTCAGGCGCAGCTTCAACGGCACTCCGAGACTGGAAAGCTGTTGGATCACCTTGATGGCTCCTCTCTGGATTCAGGACCAAATTGTGAGAAGAACTTATCTTGCTGGTGGGAGGATGAAAGGACGGACGGATGGATGGAAGACAAGGGTGCATTCCGTTTAACATTGATTATACCAGCAGAATAAAATCATTCATTTCAAAGAGCATTATTTTCACATGTATTGACAGTTTGATAGTCATAAACATTTAACAAATGCAGGATTATTATAGGATAAAATATTATTTCAGCTTTTTGCTGTGGTCTTGGTCAACGTGCGCCACGTTTGCAAAAAGGTTGGATTTTTGAGCAACTGACTTAAATAACTTTCTGATTACATTCTAATTTACTGAGATGCACTTGTATACTCTGTGTGTTTGTCTTCATGTACTGTACTCTGGCTTGTTTTGCTGCAAGCTTTTTTTGTTTCAATTAGTTGTCATGGTAATTCCTTTTTGTTTCCTGTTTACTTTCTTATCAAGATGATGAGGACTTCTCTGGGAAATACTTCCATTTGGTAGGAGACAGTTTGCATTTTCTGTCAAGCTAATCCCGATACTTTCATGCAAGTTTAATCGGATTATTATTGAGCAAGTTTGATGGGTGGTGTTGTGGTGCAGATTGATCCTGATGTAGTGGAGGACCACGGAAAGAACCCAGAGAGGAAGAAGCTAAAACTGAAGGAAGTGTACCTGACCAAGCTGCTCTCCACCAAGGCAAGAGGAACCTGTCCCATTGCAGAACGTTGCTGAGACAGAGACCAGCACTAGCAGAACTGATACCTGTCTCTCTTTTTATGGTCTGCTTTTATATTGGAGCCAAATGCATGCAAGAACAGTAATGTTAAAACAAATAAGGTTAAATGGTTTAGATCATTTCATGAAATCCAGAGTAAATATGAAACACGCATGACCTCGAATTGTTCTCTCGCTCTTTAAGGTGGCAGTTCATTCATATGTGGAGAACGTCTTTAGGTCTATCTGGGGGATGTCCCACAGCAAAGCTCCACTTGCCATCAAATACTTCTTTGACTTCTTGGACGCTCAGGCAGAGAACATGAAGATCACTGATCCAGATGTGCGACACATCTGGAAGACCAACAGGTACAGATGGACCACCAGCAGAGACCAATTGAAATAAATGCTGTGATGTGGATGAAATGGATGACTTCCTTTCTCTCCAAACCAGTTTGCCGCTGCGCTTCTGGATCAACATCCTGAAAAACCCGCAGTTTGTGTTCGACATGGAGAAGACTCCACATTTGGACGGCTGCCTGTCTGTCATCGCCCAGGCCTTCATGGATTCCTTTTCTCTGAGTGAGACCCAGCTGGGGAAGGTGAAGGAAGTGCTGTTTCCTTTCTTTCTTGTGACAGACAGCAGAACTCTAAAGAACACGCAACTGTGCAAAATATGACTCCTAATAAACCTTAATGTGTTTCAGCATGCACCAACCAACAAGCTCCTCTATGCCAAAGATATTCCCATGTTCAAGCAGGAGGTAAAGGCTTACTACAAACAGATCAGAGAGCAGTCAGCAGTGACCGATGCTGAATTCAAAGAATTCCTACAGGGAGAGTCAAAGGTAATTTCCATTCTTGCACAAATCTGAGGAGTTCAGTCGGAAGCTTACAATATACTCATCACGGCCCTGAACGCTGTGGAAATAATGGACCTCTAGGAAGTCTTTTATGGATGTTCCCCTTGAAATTTGTAACATGTTGTGTTACACCCACTAACCTTAATGTAATGAAGCAGACCAATAAATAATACACAAGTGATTTATATTCAGACCATTTCGGTACCCCTAAATAAAACCAATGAACCCTGATAAAAAAAGCCTGTTTGTGGTTGTAGCATGAAAATGTGAAACGTTCAAGGGACATGTTTCAAGGCTGCAAAACCAAAAAGTACCACCATATTTGACCACCTTTTTTCTCCTCAGCACCAAAGTACACCTGAATTGTTCTGTGTAACAGGCCCAGGTTTGACCCAGGTGAATGAAGGGTCTTCTTGTAGATTTACTCTACAAAAGGGGGAAATGAGGTATTCCTCCAGTTTCACAGCTGCTTTTATTAAAGGGGTTTTAAGAGGTCATGACAACCGTACAGCAACAAGAGATGACTGATGTTTAGAGGTTTTTGTCATATATCGGTTTTAAAATCTTGAAAGCTCATGCAGCCATGATGAGGTCAAGTTCTACCTTTTTTTTTATAGAAACATGAAGACGATTTCAATGAAGCCGCAGCCCTCGTAGAACTCTACAAATACGTACAGCGATACTTCTCAGAGGTCAGTTCTCACAGCCACCTCATCTCAACTTCTTCACCTTCATGGGTGCTTTTTTATTTTAAAACCACTCTTTTAACAAACTGTACTGCAGACAGACACCTTATGCACCAACAGCAGGTTACCAGGCTTTCTTTCTCCCGGTTTAATGTGTGATAGCTACAGTTTAATAAAATCTATCCGTTCGGGGCCAAGGCAACAGAAGAGATGGACTGGAAGCTGAAGGGAGAATCAGAAACAACCTAATGGAACTTTTTGCTTTGTTAATAATTAAATCGTTTCACCTGATTTTTGTGGGAAACCACAAATCCATTTTGTGATACTTTTAGCTCCATAAAGCTGCCTAATGTATGACAGGAAATCCTGCTGAATTAAATTTACTCTGGTCCGTCTTCTTCTCAGAAAGATGGGGTCAAATGTAGGAGAGAATAAAAAATACGGCCCTAGCTCCTCCTCTATGAATGCTGTGTATGGTCTTCTGCTGTTTCCACACAGGACAACCTCCCTGGGATTCAGAAAGCTGCAGCACTTTACTTGTGAAACTGGTAGTCACATGAAACTGCCTAAAGGAAATGAGTTTTTTTGCTGTGTGGCAGCTTGCCGTTTCCTGTTCTTTTCTTCAGAGCAGGACTTTTAGAAAGCATAATCTGGTGCCGGGTTTCTTATCAGCTTTCCAGAACGATTCAGTTGTTTCCAACAGCAGATCACAGCTGTTCTAACAGGGAAACAGATGAGGTGATCTGAAGAGTTAGGGGGAAATCTATTCTATCCTTTGAGTAGATTTTAGGAAAACATTTTGCTTACATCTATCTCCATTTTCCACAGATCAATGAGAAACTGACCAGTAACGGCGCCCCCGTTGAGCTGACAGAGCAACTGCAGCATGTAAAAGACTTGTTTGATGGACTGAAGTCCTGCTCCTGGAACTGACTTGAGCTGTTGTTGAACTTAAATGAACTTTGGCAGGAGGGGAGGAAACGTCTTCCACATCTATGATGAGTTACACCTAAGTAGCAACATTTCACACCTCCTTCAGCAAACATGGGGCTGAAACACTGTTTCAGAGATCAGAACACCAGATGACCATGCTGATGATATTCAAGGAATGTTTGTGACCAACAGAGACTTCTCCTGAAATTTTACCTCTGAAATAGGCTGGAAATCAAACCCTGTGAGATTTCAGTGCTGTCAGGAGTCGACAGTAAGGACCTAGGAGAGACTGCATATAGAAATAGAAACCACCAGCACCTTTGAATTTGATCAGAAACAGTTGCATCACATGACACATTAGCATAACAAATGACACAAAGTGAGCCACAGATGAGTCACAAAGCAGACTGATGCCTGAGTTATTATTCAAGTAAAAACAATAATAATCTGTACATCTCATGTGCAAGTTGCAGGATGTATTGCCTTTTTGTCAACAGCTGCATATAAATCCTTTCCTCCTCAATGGCTTGGACCAGAAGTCTGCAACCTCAGGCTTTTTAAGCCCAGAACCGGGGATCATAACATTAACCAGGAAGGCCCTAAAACTAAACGGTGATTTTACATCACAAAGAGAATAAACAGGCAAATTTACAAAGTTTTTCTATGCAATATTTTCCACAGAATTTAAGCACCACCCTTTGTGCATAAATATGAAACACTCCTGTAAGGAACATGTATTTCATTATGAGTCTGTTCTTCTAAAATTAGGTGCTTTAATGTAACCATAAAATGAACTAAACTGATAATATAGGTATGTTTAAAATGTTTTTTTCTCCCAAAGGTTCATGTAAAACTGTAAAGCGAGGGCGTTTCAGCTTGTTGAGGTTGCCAACCCCTGGCTTAGAGAAAAATGTAAACAAGTGTTTCAATCCAAGATTGAACCCTGAGAAAGTTGCGGTTTTGTTCAAGGTGCAGAGGACTTTTAGACCAAAGCAAAACTTATTTCATTTTTAGGAAAATATGCCTAAAAACTACTTTTCGAAACTATTTTGATACACTTGACTTTAAAGCACCATCTGATTACAATTGATTCACAAGTCCAAAGAGACACGGTAAGGGTCAGGGGTCACGTTTGGGAGCTGCGTCATGCTCCTTTTCCGCCAGTGAGCCCAGTTCCTCCAGTTGCTGCTGCTGAGCACTTTCCAGACTCTCCAGTCTCCGTCGCAGCACTGAGAACTCCCCCTCCTGTAGAACAAATACATGATGTGGAGTTATTAGCATTTCCTTCAGTAAGAGCATCAAGGCTTCAAAAACACAGTTTCACATGGGGCAAAAAAAATTAAAAATCGTTAGCCTCAAAGCATCCAAAAATATGACTTAGGCAATTATTGATACCGCTAGTTTTTTATGTCAACATGGACATTTGAGAATTTTTTTATACATTTCTATTTTATTTTTTATCTTAAAAATAATCTAATCTTTAGATTCCACAGAAAAAAAAAACAACAGCTAAGTTCAGCAGCTGTTTTTTTAATGTAGAACAAACACAGCTTTCATTTCCTCAAACCTCAGCCTGCACCGCACTTTGTTCCTGCTGGGTTTCTCCCCATGTGCTGCTACAGTGTCTGTGAAGCTGTGAAGCTCACCAGGTCGGCAGATAACGGCCCCTCGCACCCGAGGACCGGGAAGGAGAATGAGGAGGCCGTGAGGGCAGGTGCTCCATTGAAGGGACCCTGGCCACCGAGCAGGAGGCGTCGAAACTCGTTGTGTCGTCGCTGCAGCTCCTTCAGCCGTCGCTTTAGTTGAGCCTGCTCCTCTGAGAACACGGAACGTCTGGACAAACAATAATAATAATAATAACTGATATGCGACAGAAATGCTTCTGAGCAACAATGGAGTGATAATCACTTTTTAGCAGCAGCAGCTTCTAGTTCCAGTTCCTCGATTTTGGCCTCCAGCAGCTGGATCTTATCCTGCAGCTTCTTCTCTCTGTTCTCTGTCTGATGTTTCCTCTAAACAACACAAACATCAGCTACAGCGTTCAGCTCAATCAAACTGTTGATCCTATGCACAGATAAAAAGAAACAGTATAGGGTGGAGGGGAACCTTCTTCTGAGCCGCTGCTGCTCTTTGCAGCTTCTCTTTGGCCTGGGAGTATTTCTGCTGCAGCTCAGCCTCTCGCTCCTGCAGCTTGTGTTTCTGCTCCAACCACTCCAGCTGCCGATCCTCCACCGCCCTGGAGGTGCAACGGCAGACACAGAGCTGCTTTGAACAGGAAGAACTGAGATTTTGAGATTTTAAGTTTAAGGGAAACAGATGACAGAAGGACTCAGCAGCTGCACCTCTCTGCCTCTTGTTGGCTCCTCTCTGCCTGGGCCCGGGCCGTCCTCAGCTCCTCCCTGACTCGGTCCAGGCTTCCTCGCAGTCTCTGGTTTGCATCCAACAGGTCACTTTCAGACCGCTTCAGTGCCCCCAACTGGACACCAAGCTCCTGGTTCTGCTGTTGTTTGAAACAATATTCCGTAAAGAAAACTATGGAGCTAAATTGGGGCCATAAAGTTTGTTCAAACGAAAAAATTTTGAACCTGAAAAATAAAAGTTTGTTCAAAGGAATAAAATTTGAACCTGAAAAATTATTTTGAACCTGCCCAAAAAAAACTAGAAAAACTAAAAAAACTAGAAAACTAGAAAAAAAGATTTGCAACTGAAAAAAACAGATGTGAAACTGAAAAAAAAAAGAAGTTCAAAACTACTTTTCAGATTCAAGTTCTTTTTTCGAACTTGCAGATTTTTTTTCGGCTTTAAACTTCTGACCCTGTTTTGGCGTGGTGGGCGGGGCCTCAGATCACGGGGGTGACGAATCATGACTGACAGCTCAACACAGCGGCTGAACAACATATTCCCAGCTGTTGCATTCAGGGACCTTGGGAACTGGGATTATCTGTAATACATCATTGATATTCTATTTATATGTGATGAAAGATAACATGCTTCACCGATAGAAGCAGCTTCCGTGTTGGAGATTTCCCATGCTCTCGACTTAAAGCAAAAGAACCGCCAGACTAAGCGGCGGTATGAAACCAGATGCAAAACGAGCCGGTATTTTCCGAATATCCTTGCATAATTAAGCCTGGACTTGTTTTCACATGGACTGGACTCGGGTTTCGGTTTCTCGTGCATTTTTGATTAAAGCGTGTTTGGTCTTCATTTAGTGAAGTGACTCACAGCCAGGGGCAAACTGGCATATGGGGCAACTGGGGAAATCCTCGGGGGCCGCTGGCTTAGTGGGACAGTGGTTCACCACAATTTATATATATATCTATATATATCTATCTATCTATCTATCTATCTATCTATCTATCTATCTATCTATCTATATATAGATAGATAGATAGACAGATATATAGATATACATATACACCAGTGGCGGATGCTGGTCTTTCAAGGAGGGGAAGCTCAATTTCAATATCGCTGATTCGCTGATTTCATTGTCAATCAAAAAGAGATTCAGCCTCAGATAGATCATCCAATCATCATGCAGAAGCTGAGCGTCCGGGCCAGCCGAGGCCAGCCCACTGCTGACTTACCTTCTGTAGGTCAGCAGTCTCTGCTCTCTGCCTCTCCAGCTCCTCCAGCTGCGAACTCTGCTGCTGCAGTTTACTTCTAACAAACACAAAACAGGACTTTTTGAGCCAACATCTAAATTAAATAAAAATCATGTATTTTTTGTTATGTGCTGACTGACAGTAACCTCACAAACATCCCCAACACTAAACACTTAAATCTCCAACCATAAAATGGGAACCGGATTTAAAAAAGAAGCCGAGCCGTGGCTCCTCTGTTCATTGTTTTACATGGTCCTGTTTGCTCCAGTCCATATTCAGTTTATTAAACATCCAGTAACATAAGTCTACATGTGAAACATGAACCCGTGAGCTCAGATGCTCACAGTCTGACTAAAGCGGACCTGAGGTTCTGCAGCTCTCTGCGAGCCGAGTCTTCTCCCTGCTGAGCACTGCGGAGACGTTCCTCCCACTCCTCCTTTAACGCCTGATCTGAAGCGTCCTGCAGCGCCCTCTGCTGTTCTAACACTGCTAGGCGGTTCTCCAACTCCAGCCTTGGAATAAACAAACAGGACATGTTCTCAGTAATGAGATAACACCAGAAAACAGACTCAGTTGTTCTCATTCACTCAATTTGTAACAACAAAGTTAAGTAACTGATCCTCACTTTTCCTCGTGTAAGGTGGCAATTTTGTGGAATTCCTCCTCTCGGGCAGATTGCACCTTCCTCACCATCTCCCTCTCTTTTTCCACCAGGACCTCCTTGTTTCTTTCCAATGCTGCCTTCAGCACCTCCACATCTGCCTGAAGACCTGACACACCACTTACACACATTAGGTTCTCTGTCTTGGAAAATATAACTACAGGCCATTTGTGGCATATAGCTGGTTTTGGCTTTAACTAGATCAGGCTTTATGAAAGAAAAAAAACACAGATGAAGAGTTTCTTGCAAAAGTATGGATACCCTTTGACCTTTTTCCCATTTTGTCATGTGACCGCCACAAACTTCCAAGCCACTGCCTGAAGAAGTAACCAAATTAGTAAACAGAGGTAATTTAATCTAAACTGGCAGGCTGGGTAAGGAGCGGACTAATCAGAGAGGGAGCCAGGAGGCCCATGGTAACTCTGGAGGAGCTGCAGCTCAGTTAGGAGAATCCGCTGACAGGACAACTATTTCTCATGTACTCCACAAACATGACCTTTATGAAAGAGTGGCAGGAAGAAAAACATTCTTTAAAGAAAGTCATGACAAGTCTCATCTGCTGTTCCCCATGAGTCCTGTAGGGTACAGCAAACATAAAGAGGAAGGTGACCTGGTCAGACGGGAAAATCCCATCCCCATGGTGAAACACAGTGATGCCATGATGCTGCCACCTGTGGGATCTCTGTGGGAATGCGTTTCTTCTGAGGGGACAAGAAAGCTGCACAGAGCTGCCTGTTAGAGGCTGCAGAAGACACGAGACTGGGGCAGAGGTTCTCATTCCAGTAGAACGACTCGTACAGCCACAGGTACAATGGAATGGTTTAGACCCAACGTGGGCAATTCCTGTCCTCGAGGGCTGCTGTCCTCCATCGTTTAGATGTGACCCTGACCCAACACCTGTATCCAATAGCTGGAGTTTTTCCTCAGCCTGTCACCAAACTGGTTTTAATGATCGATTCATTCGATTCAGGTATGTTTAAGCAAACAAAAGCCGGCATCAGCCCTCAAGGACCGACACTGTCCACACCAGGTGTGGATCAAAGCATATTTAGGTATTAGAATGGCCCAGTCAAAGCCTAACTTAAATGTAACTCCAAATCTGTGGTAAAAAGCTGAACATTTCTGTTCACAGACACTTACCATCCAATCAGAGCTTAAGTTATGTACATGTGGGGAGCTGGTAGAGAACCACCCCAGCAGAGTGTACCTGCAGTAAAATGTGGCTCTACAAAGTCTCCCCTCAGGGGACATAAACCACTTTGTGTTGCTCCATCACATCAAATCCCAATAAAACACATGGAAGTTTATCGTTGGAACTTGACAAGACGGGAAAAGGTTTAAGGGATCCGATTTATTTGGAAGGCGCTCCTGTGTGTGTGAAACACAGATCCATACCGTCCATCTGACCCTGCAGCGTGTCCCTCTCCCTCTCCATCTCCCCTTTAGAGCGAGCACACTCCAGCTTGACACTGGCTACCTCCAGCTTATGGGAATGCTTCAGGCTTTCAATCTGAAAACAATCAGTCCAATAAATGTTAAATAAATGATTTCCATGAAGGGAAATTGAGATCTCACAGCGTACCTGAGAGGTCAGAGAGCTGACTTCTCTCTCAGCTTTGTGCAGTCGCCCAGTGAGGTGGCTGTTCTGCTCGTGGTCCTGGTGAAGCTCGCTCTCCATCCTCTCCAGCTGCTGACGCAACGACTGACGCTCCGCCTGTCGCAGCAACCGATCAGACCCAACAACACAGTAAAGTCGTTTTATGGTAGGAATGATCACACGGAATTAAATCGGATCAGCTCAGCACAGCAAAGCAAGCAAAAGGTCCAGGCAAAACATCACCTCCAGCGACTTCACTGCGGCCTGTAACTCTGTCAGCTGTCTGATCTGGATGCGCTGCACGCTCTCAGCCTGCTGCCCTGAGTTTTCCCTCTGGGCTCGGAGCTCGGCCACCTCTGCCTCTAGGCCTTTGAGCCTCTGGTGAAGCTGGGCCTTCTCTCTAAGCAGGGCCTCCACCCGCTTCCCGTCGCGCAGAGTATCCGAACCCTGATACTGAGCCACCAGCTCCTCTCTGTCCTTCTCCAGTCGAGAAACCTGACAACAGAACACCAAACTGTACCCGTGGATCAATCAGTATAACCCTGGTTAACTATCTTTCTCCAACAAAACGACCCACCTCCGCCTCGTAGCGGATCCTCCTCTCCTCCAGCACACGGGCGTGCTCTTCTCTCTGGTGTTCAAACTGGGTCTTGATGAAGGTGAAGTCGTACCGCAGCTTGTTGTACTCAGACCGATACTTCTCTGCTTCCTACAGCACAGTCACAAGGACGCATATTAATAGCAAATCAAGGAGATAACAGTGGAGAAGATGCAACCAAGCCGGCAGTAGGAGAAAAAGCTCTTTAATTGATTGGAAAAAGCTACTTAATGCTGATGTCGGGCGTTCTGCTTCAGATTTAAAAGCTGAAGCCAATCACAGCAACTCACAAGCAGTGTTGAGGGATGATGCTGGTCAAATCCATCTATTTACCAATGTGCATCATTTATAACCAATAAGATAGGACAGAAAATAAATACACAAACTAGCTGCTGTGTGCAACAAGCAAATCAAACAAGAACAAATTAAAATGCTCAGCACAATATTAGATATTGGTTTCTTTATAATTAAGAGAAAAGGTCAGTTTTAATGAGTTCTGCAGTCTCAAAATAATTCAACCTCTTCATGACAACAATCTTTAGTAATTAGCAGCGCTCCCTTTTGCTGTTATGACCTGCAGCAGACATGTTTTAGAGCCAGAGACCAGTTTCTAGCAGCATTCCTCAGCAGTCAACACAGACAAAACCCTCTGGACCATTAATACTCTGAGGTTTGTGTGTTGAAGCCACCTTTCTAAAAACCCTGATGCTTGATTGAATCCGTAATTTCCATCACGCTCTGCAGGTTTCCACGGCCAGAGGAAGCAAAGCCGACCCCGTTTTGCAAGTGTGTGCTCTTATGATCAGTTCTGTTCAGCGGGTTGACTAATTTAGAAGCTGCTGTCGTCATTTTAGTTTTGAATTCTGATTTTTTTTAAATCATTTTAGCCTTTCTTTAACTATTTAACCAGAGATGCTTTTATCAAGTTAATGTCAAATCCTATTTATTAATCTATATAGCGTATTTAGCACCACAGCCATAGACCAAACCCATAATAACAGGAAAACAAAGTGGCACCTTGAAAGGAAGGGCTGCAGTTAAGGAACATTTTTCAGAGTAGCTGTTACGACATCAGAGGACAAACTGAAGTGAATAATTATTTTTCATTCACAGATTTCTATAGTAAACCAGGGGGAGAAGAGGGCTTCACGCGACTTATTACTTCCTTGAAACTTGAAAAGAAAACTTGCTTTATTGAGAATATTAAGACTTTAGGATAAACAACAGCTTTTATTTCGCTTTGTGATTAAAAGATTATTTCAGAGATCCCCGTTTGCTTAGTATCTGCTTTACCTCCTCAAGCTTGTTGAACCTCTCTCTCACTGGAGCCTCCATCTCCTGCTGCACCTGAGCTCTGAGTAACTCCAGCCGCTGAGGGGTCATCACCTGCTCACATTGCACACAGAAAACCAAAAAAAAAAGGACGTCGGCTTGGTCTAAAATCACAGCTGCTTCTTGAGGTTTGTATAAACGGGTGATCCAGACATTCTAGCGTCAGAACAAGCATGTCCTCTCTTCTCCACGGAGCTGTACCTGCAGGCGCTGCTCCTCCAGCTCCCTGGTTTTGTCCAGCAGCTCTCCTCGCAGCTCAGCCAGCAGCAGCTGCAGTTTCTCCTGCTCAGACTGTTTTTCACTCAGCAGGCGCTTCACTTCCCCCTGCACCCGCATGAACTCAGCCTGCAGGCTGCACATGGAAACGGAGAAAGTAGTCATCATTAGAGTAGCTCAAATGAATCAGCCAGAGACCGGAATGGTACAATTTTCCTTTGATTGGCTCTGACAGATGATGGGCAGGTTAATTTCTAAAAAAAATATTTTCTTTTTCTTTTATTTATTAAATCCAAACATTTGGGGTTCTCTTGAAATTCCTTCATTACCTTAGTATGAAAAACATTTGCAGGTCAGACCTTAAAGAAAACCAGAAATCGGTACTGGCCGGTAAACTGCCTGATCAGTGCATTCCATCACAAAACATGCGAACGTTACTGGTCATATCATTAGTCTCCTTATTCTTAACTGTAAGCATAACCTGCATATCAGCATTGGTTTGATGTTATACTGACTGATCATACCCTCCTAATTCACATCCTCAGGGAAACATCCAAATAATCAAAGGCACTGAATTACAAAAACCTAAACGTTCATTTTTACTCTTCTGTACCTGGTGTGCTCAGCCTTCAGCGTCTGGTAGTTTGTCCTGTGGTTTTCACACTTGATCCTCTCATCAATGAGCATCTTCTGCAGCTCCATCTCTGCTCCCCCCAGCCCAGCGGACAGCCCCAGCATGGCTGCAGACTTGCCCATCCCCGGTTCCAGGTTTGAGGCCAGAGGGTCCGACTGGTCGAGTGTGGACGTCATCTCACCTGCGCAGGAGCAAACCCGAGACAGTACTCACTGTCTCTGCGTGCGAAGGAGGCAGAAACACTTTACGCAGTTTAATGGTGAACAAACTGGTTAGACGCTGAAGAAGAGGAGAAATAAGTCCATGCTTTGTTGTTAGTAACCATGGTGGCTTCAAGTCCCTGTAGCCACTTGTTACAATCACCTCTTAGCCCTGAATCAGTCTCAAGTGATTAGTTAGCTCGTCTCCCAGGAAGCCGGGGCTCTATTATGGATACAAGAGGCTGTGATCACAATTATAGTGTCACCAACTGACTCCTGAACCTGATCACGGCCACTTGGGATAAATGACCCCATGAAACGTTGCATATAACAAGATTCATGCATAACGGTGTCATCTGAGAATTAGTGGAATATTTAAGTCAAAAAGCAATGAAAAGACTAACAATAACATACGATTATTTTACTAAAGAAACAACTGTTCAAACTACGAATTGTGCATGCGTGATACTTCTAACGACAAAAGACATGAAAATAAGCTAAATAACAACACTGAGGTTAGCGTTGTCCATGGATGTATTTGAATGTCGCGCCCCGAAGCATAACAGGCTAACTAGCTACAGCACTGTATCCATTATCGGACACTCTGTGCTTTGGCATATTTCTTCTAACAATGGACATGCAATAAATTTGAAAATAATTTAAAAAAAAATAAAGTCACCGAATCATGGATGTTTTGTCAAACACTATATCGATAGCTGAAACATTTTCGAGACGCCAAACCGAGCTGCTACATCCAGGCTAGCTTTGAATACCAGCTAAAAATGCTAACAAAATGTACGCTAAGGTCTAAGTTGTGGGTTTGGAATAAATCTAAACGCACGTATAAACAAGACAACAGCTACTTCCTTGTTTAAACAACTAACAGAGCAAATCAACTTACCTCCTGTACCCAACTACTTTGTAGTTTGCTAGTTAGCTGGCCCGCTACTCTGTAAACTACAAACTATGGAATCATGGGAAACTCCTGTCTTCCGTTTTGTGTTTCTGCGAACACATTTTGTTCATGTTGAGAAAAAATAGAGCATTTTTTGCTGTATATATTTACATTTTAATGTAGGTTATATCAGCCTCTTAAATATTATATTCGTATGGAAGATAGCCACTTATAAAGTTATTGATATTTTAACCACTTTAGAACAGATATGCATAAACCATCAGAACTGCTTGTAAGGTATACCTGCAAGTCTGACCCTGACATCTGGCCAGATGTTTGTTCTTGTGTAGTTTGTAGCTTCTTTGATGGGTCAGGAATTTGTAGGTTCTTAAAGTAGTAAGGTTATTTCATCAGTATTTCTGCTTTCACTCCATGCTAGAAGGTTTGAACTCCAGTTTATTTGAAAAGTATTACATGTCCTGACCAGAACAAACTTTGCTCTTGTCACCTTGAGTAAATACAAATCTAGATTCGTGCAGAGAATTTACAGGCCCTTTACTCAACAGAAGTGTCTTCACCCAGAGGCCTCTTCAGATCCACTTCAGCACAAACCACAAGATCATTCTTGGCCACAGCTAAGCCACAATGCTGCAGAGCTGTTTTTCTAATGCATATGTAAGGAACTGTCCCATCTTTGTTTCTATTCACTCAGTGAACAGTGCAAAACAGATTATCCAACTTTGCTTTTACTTCAAACTTAATAAACTGCTACTGCAAACAGTCTGAAAGGGTGAAAGACAAATAAGGGTGTGTGAATACTTAGTTTGCAACCACAAAGACAGGACACATGACAGAACACTGTCCCAGGCCAGTCTCTAATAACAATAACTGAACGCAACTTCATGAATTCTGTTAAGATCAATCTTGAATAAGAATATGTTTAGTTTTCTCTGTTGCTTATACATAAATGTCTGAGGCATATGTAGTCCTAGGATACACAAAATGAAAAGCTGATTCCAGGTTGGGTCCCCATATCACTGTAGCCAAATTGTAGAAGTTGCTCTCTTAGTAATGAACCTTTTAAAGCAGAAAAACCTTTGCAGAAAAAAACAAGGAGATCTATGAGGATTAAAGGGAAGAGAGTGACTCCAGACAAGGTAGAGATAAAATACATAGACTTATAAGCAAGTTAATGACCCCTAAATAATGAGACAGTTTAATAATGTTGGATATTTTTTAATAAAATTGCTGGAAAGAAATAAAAAAGAAATGATTTTTGGTATTAAACTATTATACAATTCATTTGTAGAATACAGAACAACATTATAACCAGAGTAAGTGAGTAAAACAGCATCACTGAAGGGCAGCAATGTAAAAGAGCCTGTTTTTCAGACAGGAAGCAGTCTCATTAAAATACTGTGCCATTCACCACAGTTCGTGTTTGTTTGAGGTTCTCTTTGAAATAAACGGTCACCAACGACTAAAAACAAGGACTTCCCGTTTTGTAATACATCCAGCTTACCCGCCCTTTATGCAAATAACACTGGCACTACAACAGCTGATAGATGGAAACAGAGTCAGTCTGAGGCTGAAACAACCTGAGCTGCTGTTTGGATCCTCCGGGCCAGCAGGGGCGCCCAAGGGAGCTTGACTTCTCATTTAGACTATAAATAAATTAACATCAAATTTGTTACGTTTATTGAGAATCTGACAGATTTTTAAAGGTTGAATGAAAAGACAAAAAAATACATTCTTGTAATTTATTCATATCTTAAAAAGCGGGCAAAATAGAAGTTGTAATAACACAGTACAAATTATTTATTGTTTGATAGTCCAGTTACTAGCTTAATCATTTCCACTACGAAATAAAGCAATTAATTATAAAAAGCCCCTCTGTCTCGACTTTACTAAGTCTGTGTTGAAGAGCTCTGTACAACGAACATGACTGCAAGACCGAATGAGCAAGTCAGAACCTTTTTTTATAAATAATTGTGAAATCGAACTGAGGCCCAATATGAAATTCTCTCTAGGCCCCCTCCAATCTTGGGCCGGCTCTGCCTGAAAATACAAGCACTTTTACAACTTTGCCGGAGTAATATATTTTGTGGAGTTAATGTAATGCAACATTTGTTTTCATTGAAACTCTCAAATCAAACCAACAGAGCTCGTGCATACATTAGATGTACAGCGCAGTTTTAAAAACTTAAAAGGGTTCCATACTGAAACCGTCATGGATCAGAATCTGTTCTCTAGTGAATACAGCCAGATTTTAAAGAAAGAGTCTAAAACAGGGTTAAACGTACAATTTTCTCAAACCTTGCAGTATTTATTACTGGTGTTTCAGTCAGGTCTATGGAACAATTACTGAATATATCTCACTGAAACAACATGCTCTTCATATTAGAGATTATTTAAGAAAAATTTTGCTAAATAAAACAGTTGGAGGTAAAATCATCCAGTGAATCTATATACATCTTGATCACAAACAGAAAAATAAATTAGGAAAGATGTTTAGGAAATTTTCAATTCAACTTCCTGAGTGGATTTTTTCCAAGTAGCTGGTCCAGAACACTCTCAGCTGGAGCTGCAAGACGAACAAAAACAAGTAGGTCTAATGAGTTTGACGTTTTTTTAGGAGCTGCAAAAACTGAAGACTGGATGGATGGATGGATGGATCAAAGAACACAAAGAAGAAGGCATAAAGGGAAAGACAAGGAAAGAAGGAATAACAGTGAACTGGGAAAAGGAATAAAGTCTGTAAACACATTTTTCTAAACTTGGTTTTCTTTTTCCGTACTTATCCAGATCTTGAGAATCAAATATCTGACTTTCCAGACAGGACAGGAACCCTGTTCAAATAAGTTTAAGCAAAATGACACAATAAGGTTACCTGTCAGCTGCATCTGGGCCCGCCTCAGCACTGCAGTCTGTTTTGGAGGCACAAGCCCGCAATTTAATAGGATCTGTAAAAACACAAAGATCAGGTCTGTTTAGGTAAAGAATGAACAGAAAGTTAGAAAATGAAGAAGGAAGCCCTCCCACCTTGGATCCAGCGGATCTGCGTCGCCGGTCCGTAGCCTTGCTCATTCTTCGCTGCTATGCGGAAGACAACAGCAGGACGGCTGGATGAGGAGGTGTCGATGTGAGCATTTTCCAGGTGAGAGGAGCTGACCGAACAGGAGGTCTTGGTGCCGCGGTATATTCGGATGAAGGCCATCTGTCCTGGCCGTTCTGAGCTGGAGCGGCTTTTCCTCACAGCCAGGTACATGGAGTACTCCAGGATCCGGCCCGATGGAGACGAGGGGGCCTCCCAGGTAATCTGGACTGAATCACTGGCCTGCACACACACCACACCCCTCCTAAATAACTTAACCTTTACAGCTAACTCTTAAATCCTATTGAGTCGAGATGCTCTTGAGTCACCTTGGAAATTTTGACAGCAGCGGGCGCTCCAGGAAAACCGGGCTTGCAGGTCTTAAACTCGCTGACTGCGCTGAAGTCTCCCTGAGCGAAGCAGTTTATTCCTGCGACTCTGAATCGGTACATCTGACCTGGAGTCAGCTCCTGCTTCTCCCTGCCCTGATAGTCCTGAGGCCCGGGCAATTTCCTCTGGTGGAAGGGCTGATAGAACATAAATGAGTCAGTAAATATCACTGGAAAACTCTGCAGTATAATGTTGAGTCTTGACTTTTCAGGGGTTTCACCTGGTTGTCTTCAGCAGGCAGAAAGTAGTGGCTGACCTCACGGTAGAGCGTCTTAAACACACCAACATCAAACCACATGGAGCCATCTTGATTTTCCTCAACCTGAAGACAGCACACCAGAGCTGTATTTACAACAAGCTACACTGCCTTGCAAAAGTCTTCACACCGCTTTAACTTCTATGCAGTTTGGGGATGTATTTCATCAAAATAAACTGCATCATAAATAATGTTTTTAGCCCTTTAGGTGGTGGCAGCATCATGCTGCCGGGATGATTTTCATCCACAGAGAAAAAGAAACCTGTTCACTGTTGATGGGAGGATGGAAAAAGAGCAAATCTTGACGTTGTGGTGGGAACACGACAAAATGTGAGGAAGTTCAGTGGATGTGAACACTTTTGCAAGGCTCTGTACCAAATCAGCGTCTGATCTGACCTGATCTGTGTTAGTGTGCGGATCCCCTTTTTGGTCAGTTGAAGTGGTTTGTTTGTCTGCAAGCAGAAAAAAAGACAACCTGGATGATGTTTAGTTCATGAAATCCTGGAATCAGTTTTTTCTCTGAGCATTACGTTTACCTGGCTGCTGCTGAGCGGAGCCGTTGTCCTCCATAGCTGGTCCAGCTAAAATATATAGAATGTAAAGCTGAAACCAGATGTTTACATACACCTTCTAAAACCTGTCCTCTGGTTTTTAGAGATAATGTTGGTAATCCTAACTGACCTGATTTAGATCAGACAATGAGGAAACTATGCTTGTGTGTCTTTTTTTACAGTTGATGTAAATATCAGCTTTCAACTCTACATTTTGCATGAAAACATACATTAAGCACCGCTTTTATTGAACCACCCTATTAAAAATCCACCTGAGTAAAACAGGGTTTCACAACAGAACCGACCGCAATGTTGGGACTGTGAGACCTCCGTCCCTCTCCCTGCACTCTTATCCTCCGCTTTGGTTTCTTCTGGTTTCACTGATGCATCCTGGAATTTAAAGGGAACATTTGAGCCCAAAATGAAAAGTCATACATGCACTGCTTAAATATTTGCGCTCAGTTAGGGTAAAAAAATAATGCTCCAGTGCGAGTTTAGACCATGATGAAGGCATTTGTGTGGTTGGTCTGCTCAGTATACCTACCTGGGCCAATGGTTTTTGTTCTGGACCGGACGAGTCCTCATTTTGGTTCTGAAGGGGCTGGGAGCCTAAGAAATCACATTATACAGGAAAGGTAATGAGTTTTCCATTCACTTTAATTACTGAGAAAAAAAATACCATCCCAACACAGAATGACTGGGCCAGGATGAAGACTTAATGACAGCAAAAGCCTCATTATTGGCCCGTCACAGCAAAAACACAGAGTTAAACACAGTCACTGGGTCAGGTGTACCTTTTATGGAAAGGAAAAAAGGGGAAAAAACAGCAATAACTTTGTTATTTGGGACACAACTAAATACAGAAGCACTGCACGGTTAATGTCAGCTATATTTTCTAATATTGCATAAATGGAGACGAGTGAAAGATAATGGCAGAACCTATTTAAAAAACTTTAAAAATAAAATGATTAATCTTAATGTTTCCTACGTTCTCTACCAACACCAACATTTGCTTCGCAGAATAATCTGCTCCCTGATGATATACTGAACATTTGCATTCCTCTAACCTGCAGGATGTTGATCTTCCCCACTCTGCCCATCTGTAGCAGCTGGCTCAACTGGTTTGATGGCTGGAAACCTGACCACAGGCTGGATCTGAAGGATGTAGCAGTCTGCTGCAGCCAGGGGGCGCCACGCAACATGAAGCATGCTGACGGTGGACTTGATGAGCATCACTCCTTCTGGTGTAGCAGGTCGATCTGGCAGCAGAGGACAGGAATCTCACTCTTCTTTACCAAAGTTTGAGTTGTGTTGTGTGCAACACCGCCCCCTACTGTCCTCACCTGTCTCCAGGTACCAGAGGTCTTTGCAGCACACCTGGTAGTTCCAGCTCTTACGGTATCCATCGCGACCGCTCCAGATGTAAAGCCTGGAACCGACAGAGGTGGAGCAGTGGCCGGCCCTGGCTCTGGGCCAACAGGAGTACGGATCGTCTATCTGCGGCCCCTGGTTCTGTAGCTGGGACTCGATGTCATCCTGCCGCTCTGGACCAAGGCTCCTCCAACACATTGCGTCTTAGAAAAGGAGAGCCGGCAAGAGTTATCCTTCTGATCCCAATGTGTTGCTTTAACTCGACAGTGGGAATAACACACCTAAGTTAAGAGAATCCAATGAGTTTGAGCAGATCCATTCTGTTCCTGCAGCAACGTGTTTGTCTGACTCTGGAACAGGAACCCAGCCACCAAAAACATACATCCTGCACACAGATTAATAACCTGGAGTTTTTAAAAGGCTGAACCACTCAATTTTTACACAGAGCGAACAAGTGAGCTTCCAGTACATGTTTCCAATGACGTTAGCAGAATGAAGACTTCTGGGAAGAGGGATTGAGCCACTTGTTTCAGGCTTGGACCAAACCATGGAGTCTGAAGCAAAGAAGAAGACAAAAAGAGCTTCTAATAGACATGTATATATAACAACAATAATCTTGACAACAAGCTGCCAGATCCTACTGAGATCAAGCTGCCAGAGATCATTTAGCCGGCATCCATGCATCCCCCCAAACACGTAAAGCTTCGGGGAACCAAGGCCAGCGAAGGCAACACAAGTGTGGGACTCTCGTGCAGAGGGACCGCCACCCTTGGTGTCAGGGACATTCCAGCCTTTTACTCCGGTCAGTGGCTGCAGCTCTAGCTCGTAGAAGTCATCCAAGTACCTAAAAACAACAAAAAAAGTCAAATCTATCAACCAGAAACCTTTGCAAGCATTTCTCTTTGCATGGAGAACTGACCCTGTTTTTTACAGTACCCACCACACTTACTGGTGAAGATGTGCAAGCCAGTTGTTTGGAAGGAATCCCAGTTAAATCCATTTTCTGTTCTACTATCACAGAGGTAAACATGGAGTGTGATAAACTCTACTGGGGCTTTAACTGGATCTGTGTGGTTGGGTCAGATCCACTGAGATGGAGCTCATATGGAGCAAACAGTGGGTTTGGTGCTAATCAAAGGATGAACATGTGGATACAGCAGAGGACCTATGATCCTGTGGGCTTGTTGTTCTTCTAAATGATCACAGATGCTCTTAACAGTGAATGGCATCATGGTGCCTTTTCAAATAACAGTTTTTTTTTTTAATTATAAAGCTGTTGACCTCTGTGTCATCAATGGATCTTTAAACTTGATAATGATCCAAAACATACGACCTAATCAACACCGGGACCATCTCAGTAATCAGATCTAAATCTTATACAAATTCTGTGGGCTGAACTGAAGAAAACCCAGTAGGACTATGAGAAACCTAGATTGTGGAAAGAGGAAAGTTTAAAGATCTCCCACGTTTGCTCCAACTTTGTTGTAATATGTTTTAAAAGAATATGGCTTTCCCACTGGCAGAACAGATTTTACAAAGCATTAACAGGAGGGGTGCCAAAAAATGTGGCCAGGACTAGAATCAACTCTTGTTGAGCACTTCGTTCTCAGACTGCAGGTTTACTGGTGGTTCCTAGAGTCTCTAGAAGTAGAATGGGAGGCAGATCCTTAAGTTATCAGGCTCCTCTCCCGTGGAACCAGCTCCCAGTTTTAGTCCGTGAGGCGGACACCCTGTCTACTTTTAAGACTAGGCTTAAAACTTTCCCTTTTTTGTAAAGCTATAGTTAGGGGCTTAGGTTATCCGAGTATCTGTAGTTAGCTCAAGGTTTAGGTGTGGAGACTAATGACCACTTTCATCTCTTCGCTACTTTCTCACATACTTTTCAATTTTGTATTTTGCTGTTATTTTAGCTTTTAACTTTTTTTCTCTCTCTTTTTTTCCCAGAAGTACACCTGCCCCGACTCTGTGTCTACCTGAAACCCTTTCTCAGGGGGGGGAAAATCCAAACTTCTGTGGAACAAAAATTAATGGCCACCCCCCACGATGACCACATGGCCCTGTCTTTCAGTGTTTAACCCCTTCTCTCCCTAGACTGGCGATTGACTGAGCTTTTTTCTGAAAAATAACCCATGTGTCTTTTCAGACTTAATCTTTAAACTGGCTCAGAGTTATCTGTTCTTTTTTTCTAGGTGAAACGACTAAAGGGCTAATCCCTTAACATTTTTCCTTTTCCTTTCCCCTAGAAAGTACTTTAGACAGTGCTTCTTTGTTCTCTTTGGTCTCGCTCTTTTCTAAAACCCCAGTCGGTGTGGCAGATGGCCGCTCACACTGAGCCTGGTTCTGCTGGAGGTTTTTTTCCTGTTAAAAAGGGGGTTTTTCCTCTCCACTTCGCCAGTAGTAGTATGAGGGATTGCTGCAAAGTCAATGCCAGTGACTGTCCACTGTCTCTACATGCTCATCTGGGAGGAGTGAATGCTGCAAGTCACTGACTGGATGCAATCTGCTGGGTTTCCTTAGACAGAAAAACTTTTTATTCATCCTAACTGAATCTGACTGCACTGGTTCAATGGTTAATTATTAATTGTAATGTATGTACCTGACTTGAAGTCTGTTTGATTCAATTTAATTGACTAAGCCCATTTTAAAGTTACCCACCTTTCACGCAATGCAACAGGAAACAACACTCTCCAATTATTTTTACCTCCGTCTTCCTCCCTCCCTGTTGGATGGAGTAAGAGGGAGTCAGGTTTAGCCTAAACCAGCTTTTTAGGGTTTGGGGGGGGCCCAAACACCCCCTAAATTTTTGGGCCCCCCCTGTAGGGACCCCCTTCTTTTAAATGGTTTTTGGTTTCAATCTGAAAGAGAGGGTACCCCCACTCCTTTGGTTTTTAGTATAACGGGGGACTTTCAGTGGGCCTGATGGACCCACTTTATCAGTTTATTATTTTTTTTTAATTACCCCTAACTACCCCCAATTTTTAAAAGGGCCCCAAACTCCAACCCTCAGTAGTTTAATCTAACCTCCCCAACAACACTGCACCATTCCAAACCCTTTACGAAGTGCATTGAGACGACATGTGTTGTGAATTGGCGCTATATAAATAAAACTGAACTGAATTGTTTCGAATATATGTTGAAAAGGCTGCAATATTTTTAGCACCTTGGTACGTTTCCATTGGGGTCCTCACTGTCATTGGCTAGGCCTCCAAACAGGTAACACTTGCTCCCCACCAGGGTGAAGCTGTGCCCGATCCGAGGGCACGGGAGGGAGGCCCCTTTTAGGCGCTTCCCGGTTTTTAAACTTCTTCCCAAAGCCCACCGAATTTGGGCCCGAGGGGGAAAAAAGGGAAAACCCAATCGGGGAAAAATTTTGTACCACCATCCCCCCAGTTTTTTGGACCTAACTGAAAATCTTTACCTTACCCGAAGTTCGTTTCAGGGCTGTTTGTGTACTTTCCCTACTTTAAAACCCTCCCACCAAAGGCCAGGAAACCGGGTGCCCTTTGCAGACAAAAACCCCGAGCCAAACGCAACCCCCCGGGGGGGATTCGCCCCTCACGGCAGGAAGAAACCATTGCTTTGAGACTGAAAGAACAAGATAGATGTCAAATCAGCTGCTTGCACAAGAGAAACAACATGGTGCTTCACAGCTTGGAGATATTCCAGACATAATTAGTCCATATCATTAAAAAAGAAAAGAAAAAAATTATACTTTATACGAGCTGCCATGTCTCAAAGCTCAGATACAGAAATCCACCCCAAATACTGTTTGGATAGAAAGTTGCACCTTAACTAAATGCTTTTTGTAGCCATCGGTTTTCTTATTTCCCTCTGGAAAAATAACTGTTCAAATACATCCTTCAAGCTACGAAATATAATATTTATGTCCGTCGCTCTTGCATACGATCGATGCTGAATCAGGGACGATCTAGCTGAATTTAGCCGTTTAAAATAATATCATGCCACCCAATTTAACAAACTGCATTTAAACAAAGTGAAACCATAGCAACTGGCAAATCAGTTTTTATGTTTTATTTTAATCAACAAACTTCGTGACAGGTGGCTCATTAGTTGGGCCACTTTCCTCTGGTAAAAGCTAAAAACATTAGCAGCTAATGTTAGCTTACCCGTGTTGTAAACATGGAGGTCCTCCGCTATCCCTTCATTCCCTCCACCGAAAATAATGATCAGTTCGCGGATGGCCGCCGCCCGGTGTCCATGCCTGGACCGCGGTATGACTCCTGTAACGGAGTGCACCTTCCTCCACTGCGGCTCCTCTACACTGACGCTCATTTTCACCCCCAAAGAAGCCCGAAAGTTTGGCGCTGTTGACGTTTCAAAGATGGGGGGTGGGGCCGAGGAGGAAACAGGAAGTTGGATCAGAGAGAGAGAAAAAAATAAACACCTCTTACTCTGTAATATTTTTATGGTATGAAAATAAAAGAGACGGCAAGAGAAAAGCAGTTTACTAACATCTACATGCATCCATGTTCCTTTACCCGCTTCTTCCGAACAGGGTCGCGGGGAAGCTGGTATCTATCTCCATCTTCCCCACACACCTAAGGGCGATTAAAAGACCAATAAGCTTACAGTCATGTTTTTGGACTGTGGGAGGAAGCTTGAGCACCCGGAGAAAACCCACGCAGGCGCGGGGGAGAACATTCAAACTCCATGCAGAAATACCCTCGGGAGTCGAACCCAGGACCTACCTACTTACCGCGAGGTAGCAGTGCTACCAACTGCGCCAGTCCTATCCACACCCAGCATATGCGTTTCATTAGCACTCAAATCCCCCACAGTGAGAGGAGCAACTCCCTTTTGACAGAGAGAAAACCTCTCCACATGCTTGTTCCTCAGCCCTCATAGTAAAACTGAATCGCAAAGACAAGTTTTTTTTTAAAAAAGGAAAGCACCCGTTCTTGGAAACCCCCCTCATCGAAAACATAAAAAAATGCA